>JAODLC010000113.1:446685-473542 GCA_026781145.1 Hippopotamyrus pictus
GCCGGAACAAATTCCTTGTGTGCCCCAGCACACTTGGCGAATAAAGGCTGATTCTGATTCTGATTCTGATTCTGATTCTGATGACTGGAGCATTCCACAACTCTAGCAAAACTCATGGTTTTATTCTGATAAATTGGAAACTTGTCTGTGACAGTCAAATAACTGTAAAAGTCATTTGGTGTAAGGCCAGCAAATGAAGCAAAAGGGTGATCAATTTGTGTGGGTGTATCTGATCCAAATATTATATCACTGACCCTGAGAAGTAAACTTTGATTTAGTGTTTGCGTCGATCCTTAAAACTTCAATAAAGGCTGGAACTCGTCCCAGATGGCAAAGGGCACAAGACTGAGACTCCGTCCAGGGAAAGTGGTTTGAAGAGAGATCAATGAATAATTATTCAGCTCAGTGTGCTGCAAGCCGCGTTAGACCCAGGCTGTTCACTCTGGATTAGATCCAGGCTGTTCACTCCGGGTTAGATCCAGGCTGTTCACTCTGGGTTAGATCCAAGCTATTCCAACATTTAATCATTATAACAAGCTGACTTGTAAAGAACTTCTCTAATTTAGTTCTTGCTATTGTAGTATTTTAGCTGCACCTCCTGCTTCAGAAAATGCTCTATTAACCAAAGACTGAAATAAGGAATAACCAGGAAATAAGGGGTACTGTGTGGCTCAGGACTTACTTCTAGTAAGCAGACTGTTGTTGGTTTGAATCCCAGGGTTGGCAGACTGATCCCACTAAGAAAAACCCCCAAGTTCTCAGGTGTTGCCCGCAGGCTCACCCTATGTTTTGCTGACATCCTTGCTCTCACCCCTATATCATGGAGATCAGGATGAGACAGATTCCACATATTGTCTCATGACTACTGTAAACACATTTGTCAGATATGGGTATTTTTGAAACGAAGAAAGCTGAATTTTGTCATATCCGCGGGAAACATTTTAACACAGTGCATATGATTACATTGTGATGTTACCAAACGGCGTAATACCAAATGATTATGCTTCTCCTACTCCTACTTCACTTTTGACATTGTGTCGCGACACACAAACCCACACATATTTCAATTGTACCTATTTCCCATTGACTCCCATTTTAATGTAATCAATGATCCTTCACTCCAGTTGATTTAGTCAATGACATTCTCTTAAAAGCTGCTTGTGTTTTTTCCCGACAAAAGGCAGCTAGACAAGTAGACTCACAAATGCACAAATCACAAGTAATAATGTAAGTTGTCTGGATGGATTTGTTTCACAAACACACTTCCTCCACACAGTGACTCAGAAGAAAGCAAATGTTGCGGGTGGAGAACCGTCCACAAACTCTGATAAAAGATACAGAAGGAATTTGCTGTAGCCAGTAATCTGCTTTTATTGTATTTTGATGATCAGCTCAGAGAAGTAACGCTGGCCAAACACCTTCTTGCAGACGGAATCGTCCTTGCTGGTCTGAATTCGCGCTGTCAGCCATGTGGGACGTCTCGCCAGCATCCGTCCCCTCCTGGTCACTGTCGCTGTGTTCATTGCCACTTTTTTCTGTCTTGTCTCGTCAAAGGTTAATGATCACTGCTGCAAAACAGCAAATCCTGCATCTGAGAGAGTATCCTGACATAAGGTAGCAATCACACCCACTTTTCAGTTCAATTCAATTCGATGGATTTTTATATAGCGCCTTTCACAACAGTAGCCCCAAGGCGCTTTATATATATGTGTCCTGTGATACATTATAACATCATTAAGACAGGAAAATACAGAAACAGGGAAAAGGAAGACAAAGAAAGGAAAGAGAGCCAGATGATAACACTGTTACAAGTGTAATCACATTTTTTGATACTGTACTGAGCTGTGAATACTGCACCAGAGAAATGCTCAGTACTGGCATATCTGAATACCGCCTTTGGTTCCCAACGACAAAGCAAAGAAATTCATACGTTGTTTGACGGCTATTTTCCTGTTCTCCTGTATCTGAGGCCAAATCTAAAGGCAACAGAAGAAACACTGTCAGCAGCTACAAGGCCCCATGTGTGTCACAGCCACTACTGAGTGTCAGTCGGTCCGTATCTGTCCCAAAACAGAGGTGACTGCGAGCCGCTCGGGCAGGACCTTTCGAAGACTTTTGTTCTCTATAGTGCCTTGGGGAAAAACACCAGAACATAGAGGGACACGACACAAAACAGGAACAGAACAAAAACTTCTTAATGCACAGAGGAAACGCACAGACTGGTTCCGTCTAACAGACCTCTGTACCACTCTGTCTCTTTCTTAGAACCTCACCCATATTATAGTACAGTCTCCTTACTGACATGAGACTGGACTTGCTATATTTATAAATCTGTGGTAAATTTCATACATGCAGTATACACATGCAACGCTTTCATTTCCATGAACGGCATTGCCAGCAATAAAATGTGGACCATTATGTTTTCACATGCTATTTTGTCAGCAAAGGACATAGAGATATTGGCTTTGAGTGAGTTGAATTCTTGGTAAAGCCGGCCAGTATAACAAGGTTCTAGTAAAATTAGGTTGGGGACTAACTGGAGTTCAGAAAGATGCAGCTCGAACGAGCCACGCAAGGGGAACTGGCCAGGCGAGAGGACACTGAACACTCAATCCCAGCTCAGGAAATGAATCAGTTCTTACCACAGGTTCAGAAAATAACATGACATGAATGGTTGGAGTGAACTCTAATACGCCACCGTTTCTTTGGCGGGAGGGGTGGCTCTGAGGCTAGGGCTCTGTGCTGCCGATTGGAAGGTTGCCAGATCAAATCCTGCAAACGCCAGGAGTGGTTCTAGCCTGTTGGCCCTTGACTGAGGCCCTTGCCATGCTATTGCTCTGTCCTGGATATGACATTAACCTACATCGAGCCTCATAAACAGGTCCTCCAACTTCCAGGTAAAATTTTTGGGCCGGTGGCAGGATTGGATCTCCAAAAAGAACCTCACACTGTTCCATTCCATTGAAACTAGTGTGGTGCTGAGGTATCACCTGCCACAAAGCTGCTCTCAGGCTCTCAGCCCTGAGGAGGTTCACTGTGTGGTGGCTGCAGCAACACACTGCATCAGCATGAGCTCCTAACCTCCACCTAGATTCCTACTTTGATAGTTGTTAAGTTGCTTGGATTCCATTACCTATGCTATGCTTAAGGACCTAAACTCCAAGTGGTTTTAGGTATGAATCATTAACCCTGTTGTCACACCTAAACTACTTAAGTTGTTCAGCATAAGATAAACTGACAAAGCTGAATTTTATTTCTTTTTGATTAGTGTGTAACTGCTAAACAGATTAAGCATGGATTCAGAACGTCCCACAAAACAAAGCAGAAATGAATGTGGACTGTCTCACGTTTCTCAAAGAGCCATGCCCTATCAATCACACTGTACAAATTTACGCGTGCGCAGCTTATGGTTTTCTGTAGCAGTTCAGATTAGCTCCACCAGTGATCTGTTTTCCTTTGATAGTCCTCCTGTACCCACTCCCTGAAATTTCCTGGAAACCACTTGAAGGACATTAAAGTATATTTGAAAGGTGAAAGGTACGTTCTTTGTTTTCAAAATGCACTGCAGTGTAACATCTTTCATCTATATGGACGCATAAGCTGCCCTGAGGTGTGCATTTTCTGCCACCTGGGTGTGTGATGGTGGTTCAGAAGGCGGCCTACCTGTGTCCTTTGTCACTAGGCTGCTTTGTCATCCAGTGAGTTTGGAAACAGGAGGAGACGCTTTAAGTGCAGCAGGAAACACTGGGAAGTAAATTTTGCACTAAAGCACACTTGTTATGTATATTTGAACCTTTTTGCATGTATATAAATGAAAGCAATGAATGGCCTCTTACTATGAGAGCATGTTTATGAGTTATTCTGATTGCAATTATGGTAATAGTAATACTGATTTTCAAGTGATACATTAAAAATACAAAAAGAACCAAAAGGTAGCAGCATATTAATCATTGTGTTTGTATTCTACAATAATCTAATGACAATGAGCAGAAATGTCAGGTCAGCGTTCACTACAGGTCTTTGAACATGATGGTGTGCTGTGACGGGGAAGCTCTAATCTGTGTGTTTGTGTGTGTGTGTGTGTGTGTGTGTGTGTATCTGTGTATATGTGTGTGTGTGTTGGATGGATTAGATGCTAAACTCTGCTAAATCAGAACTGTAAATACTAGTGATGTCGGTGTGCTACTGGAAATTAGCGGGAGAACATTTTAAAACAAATTTGAGGAAGCACTTCTTTACACAGCGTGTAGTTAGGGTATGGAATAGTCTTCCTGCAAGTGTAGTGGAAGCTAAAACCTTGGGTTCCTTTAAATCAGAGCTAGATAAGATTTTAACAACTCTGAGCTATTAGTTAAGTTCTCCCCAAATGAGCTTGATGGGCCGAATGGCCTCCTCTCGTTTGTAAATTTCTTATGTTCTTGTGTAAACCCAAGACAGAAATGGAGATTGTGGGAGCTGTGTACCAATACTGTGTGTCACACATGTTACCGAGGGACACAGGTAAGTGACCAGCCTTTGCCAGCACACAATAAGGGAAGGACTCTGAAAAATGGTCAGTCAAGCCGTCACTCCTTGTGTGGACTGACTTTCCATGACATACGTCCTATAATCCAACAATGCTGAGTCACAGCAACCCATATAGGCTATTTATGGAAGTCTCTCCGACCTGAGGGAGGCCTGCGTTTTTTTCCGTTTCCACCCCTCATAGAGGTTTTTATCGTGCTGATAAGACAAAGCCAGGAACATTCCTTTGTGTAATTTTTCTTACTGCTCAGTTTGCTGCTTTTCATTTGCTTTGTATGATAACAGTAAAAACCCAGCACATGACTACTGGAATAGTTTGTTTGTAGAGAATCAGGCCTCTCGCCAGAGCTGTAGAAATGTTTTTGGATGACCATGATTTTGCCCTGAGTTGATCACTGGTAGATGGCTTGAATGTGCTTTTTTTCAGTGATGGGGATGTCGCTTGTTTTCACAGCGCGTGTTTTTGCTTGAAGGTTACCTCGCATTGCCAGAGTACAAGTAAATATGGGTGATAGAGAGAAACAACCAAAACCATTAAAAACATGTTTTGCATATTTAATGGTAAGCAGTAACTGTATTCATTTTAATCCGTCCATTTTACTAGATATCCTTTAGTATTCTGTACTTTAAATTTATATACTCAACTATCAAAAGTCATTCAATTAGAAAAAAATCGGTAACACTTTCTATGAAGCCCATGCTTATAAGTATCTATGCTCATATTCATAACACATTATAATCCATTCATAAAGTGTTATAAATACGGAAGAGGATTAGGGCCACCATGAAAAAATTACTTGAATTCTGACTTTAATTCTGGGAATCAAGTCAAAATTCTGAGAAAACAGTCAGAATTCTGAGAAAAAAGTCAGAATTCAAATAATATTTTCATGGTGGCCCCAATCCTCCTCCGTATATAAACATGGTGATACATATTTATAAAAAAGACACATTATGGCCATGTTTATTATGCATTATGAATGCTCTCATCTATATACAGTCCATGATGAATTATAATGGTCAGCATAATGCATTATGAAGGTGTTCATTGTGCATTATAGATGAGAGCATTCATGATGCACAATAAGCATGGCTATAATGTCTTATGCCTTTTTAAATAAATGTTCAATAATATTTACATATAATATATATATGATTTTGTATATAATATTTTATAGCCATGGTTATAATACCTAATGAATGCATCATAAAGCATTATGAGGTATGCATCACGCATTTATATGACTGCTTTAAGTCAAGGGTTACCAAAAAATCTATCCAAAGTTCACACTATAAGTGAGTAGAAAGTCAACAAAACGTCACGGAGAAAGTGAAACGTCTGAAGCTGGGTCACAGACTCCTGTTGGCAGAACAGTGAACCTCTCAAAGCATCATTTCTGTCAAAGTTTGACTGGGGACTGATGGCAGGTAACAGCGAGGTTTATGAACCGGTGGTATAATTGAAAGTCCTTACAGGGTCACCCTGTTGTACCCTAGAGCTAGGATCTAAACCAGAATCAGTAAATTTCCAGTTGCATACACAGGTAATAGTGTAGATAGGCTGCTTTTGATTAAAGGTAGGCAGCAAATAATTAATACAGGTTGTTCTGGCTAACAGGGTCAGTACAGTAAGTGAATGTCCTGGGCTGAATCCCAATGTAGGTGCTGTGTTACTGCATGGCATTGTGCACAGTCACATGTTCTGGGTACATGCGGTCTGGGTGCTGATTTGATACTGGGAAGGTAGGAGTCCACCAGTAGCGGCCCATCTCTGCCTAATCTAGATGCCCTCTTTGCTATCTACTGTAGTTATCCTTCCTGCTTGGCCTGCTGTTCCACTCCTGTATTCCCCTCCAATAACTGCTTACATTGGAGAGTGAAGCGGGACTCTGGCCCACAGCAAGGTCCTGACATGCATGTGACAGCCGCTCAGGGCAGGTTAGCTCCTCCTGTGAAGCATGTCCTCGGATTGCGGGAAGAAGCAGGAGACGATGAGAAGACGGGGGAAGCTTACAGAGCACAGGGGGCACATTCAGACGTGATACTTCAGAAGAACCAAAGAGCTGGAGGTGACATGGGGTCCAGCCTTCTGCTGTGGGTGGCCTTTTTATTGTTGCTTTTTATATGGCAGGACGTACAAACACAGAGTGACGTCCTCCAGCTCCTCGGTGTTTAGATCTGCCCTTCCACGGCTTTCATAGGATCCCCTTTATTCTGAAGTGTAACAACAGCGGCCTGATGACTGTGCAAGTGAAACAGGACACACACAAATTTCCCATATTTATTCTGTTATTTATTAACAAATATCATTAAGCCTTAGCTGCTGCCTACAGTAGCTGTGGGGGAACCTGGTCTTTGGAGGCTCCAGGTGTGAATAAGCAGCTAACAGAATTAAAGGTAACCCCAAACAACCTGCACACCCCATTCGACATTCAAAAAATACTTCAATTTTCATATAACATTTCTACATTTTTTTCTATCAGACAAAGGACACCATCCCATTTCTGTCCTGTATCTTGTCTCCTATGTCGTCCTGTAGTGGGCGCTGCTCTCCGTGGTCTTCAGCACGCTCACACGACGGTCGCCAGCAGATTCACGCTGTACAGCTTGGTCTGTTCCCCTCTCAGGGACAGCTGGGCCTTGGCATGCGTCACTCTGTTAAACTTCAGCACGACAGGACAGAAGCCGCCCGAAGGTAAGGGTGATAAAACAGCCCAGCGGGGACGTGCTGGCTCTCGATTTGAAGGTACCCAGACGGTGCCTCAGCCAAGAGACATGAGGCATACAGTACAAATAAACAGGAGTAGGGGCAGATTAGCGGGAAAAGCCCAGAGTGAAATATGGCTAAATAATGTGCCGTGTTTTTTCACCCGCTGGCAGTCAAACACCACCTACCCTATCTGGATCAGCAGGAAGCCCCTCCCCAAACCGTACCCATTCCCGTAGGTAGACGCCCTGCCCCCATATCACTGCACGTGGCTGCCCACGTACATAACCAAAGGTTTGTCTACTCCAGACGAAGAGGCTGGTAACCAAGACCGATATATAATTGAATGATCGATTAACTTTTCAAAATGCACAAACAAGTTTGCTGTCACGCCCTCAAGTAACGCCTGAAGTGGAAATTTCAGGTCCAGAAATTAAAAAAATTTGTTTCAACCAAACAGCTGAGTACTCTGTGACTTTGGCTATTTATACTCAACAGGGTGGTTGAAACAAAATCTTGGTCTGGATTTTTGCTTTCTGGACCTGAAATGTCCACCTCTGAACGATGACTTGCCTAGGGCCCCTGGCTCTGCTGCAAATACAGAAGTAAACCTGCTGATCTGAGCATAATTTGTATTATATTCAACCAGTCAGTCTTGGTTCTCTCTCCTCAGGTTTTCTCTGGGTCTTTACTCTCCATATAGCATTAACTGTTATACTCATTTTGTGAAGTCCCCCCTGAGCCCTTTTGGGAAACAAAATAAATGAACATATTCCTGTTTCTGATTGGCTAATTTTGGTCTGGACTGGCTGGGAAGAAGCGGAAATGGAGAGCACTGAGACAAAAGTGTGACCACTCGGCGTACACTGACCTCCAGACCATTAGGGGGTGCCCACGTCACGGTGAGAGTCTTGAGGGTGCCAGGCGCCACGAGGCCGGACGGGGGCTCCACGGTGAAGCCGCTCTGCTGTAACTCTGCCAGGCCGTCCCACCTGAACTCCACGCTCTGCCAAGGTTAAGGGCCAAACGGCGGGAGCTCGTCAGTGGGGGGGGGGCAGCGTGGCCACTATGGCTTACGCTCACCGAAATGCAGGTGACACCACGGCCTCCTCCCCCGCTAAAACACCCCATTTACTATTTCCCAGTCGGGGCTGATATCATGTTTTTGTTTACCAGACGCATTTGGACACGCTTACTGTTTTTTTGTGTTTCATCTCCCCATTTTCACACAATCTGGAACCACCAATTCCCCCTGGAAGCAGGACGCCGATTCTGGAGGTGTGATGACTATGATATACCTCCTCTGAGGCTCGCCGCACCAGACGGACAATCCTGGCAGGTGCTGTAATGCGCTCGAGTGATCCAGCCGGCAGTAACGTCACCGCGGAGCAATGGCGAAGAGGGGAGCCCATCTGGCTGACCCAGCCCCCAGAACCCAAACCGGTCTTTGACGTCCGGGGCCCCCCACTGTACAGATGGCTAATGCGGCATGGCGTGGATCGAACCCGGGTCTCCGCCAGACACCCATAATGGTGACTGGCACACCACTGAGGAGACCTCACGCCTAGCTTTACATTGTATTTGATATGTGTAAATAACAGATGTTGCTTGTCCTTTAATATTTATATAATATATTGTCGCGGAAGAGAAACACAGTAATGGTCTGACTGTGGCAGGTCTCTGCAGTGGTGCGTATATGTGAGGCGTACCTTCTGAGCAGAGTACACACATCCCACCTCCAGCTGATGGACCATGGGGACATCCCCCTCCCTGCCTGAGGCCGCCTCGAAAGTCAGCAGGACAGGCTGGGGACTTTGGTCAGAGTCTGCTGTGGACGGCACAGAAGATCTACAGCACTGTGTTACGGCTTTGTGAGCCTTTCATCCTCAACTCATTTGAATAACAGTATCCACCGAATAATAATAATAATAATAATAATAATAATAATAATGATAATAATAATAAGAAACACAGCAGCCTGCATTCCTGGTGCGGGACTAAGCTCAGGTCAGCTCCCTCTGAGCAGATGCAGTCGGCGATAAGCAGAGGTACCTGCAGCACTCGTGCGGCGAGGAGGGGGCAGACGAGCCAGCGACTCTCTGGCCACCGTGAGCGGCTCCCCCCCACACAGGAACGCGATGCTCCTGCAGCACCCCCCCCGCAGCCTGAGAGAGCACACTGCTTGCTGCGTGCAGAGACACACACACACACACACACACACGCGACGATGTGGAGTTAAACACGCAAGGGGCTTCTGACTGAAAGGGCTGCTTTGTCATTAGGGGTACTTTAGCTCACAGTTAAACCTTAATTATTCATAGTTCTACTATAAAGTTTACAGTTCGACCATGAACATTTCATAGTAGAACTCTTGTTTTATCTTGAGGTTCACGGTCACCTCTTCTGGTGTTTAATAATTCTGACAGTGAAGCTTACAGTTCGACTGTATAGATTTCACAGTAGAACTATGTAAAGTGTGCCAATTCATTGTAAAAATTCATGGTTGAACTGTGAAAGTACAAAAGGCACATTCACACTGCTGGAACTTCTTTCTGAAACCAGAACCTTTTTTGTCGCATTCACACCGCAGGAACTACGATTGTAGCTCCCTGGAGGCAGCTCCAGAACCCATTTTTACCACCTGCTCTAGACTCGGTACTTTTCATTTGAACACGATCTACTGGGGAGGCGCTTGCAGCATCTTAATCAGCTAATCATCACTTCCAGGTTTAGTAGGTGTGCTTCAGCAGGGAACTCTGTAACCTGTGTTGGATTCTGGCCCTGCAGGATTGGAACTGAGGGACCCTGGTTTAGGTGGTGTTGGCATTTAATAAGCATGCCCAGGAGAGCTGTTCCCTTGGGAAGACTGGGCATGCTGGCTTGGGAATGACTGAGGATCCCACAGAATGATCTAGAACCTGTGGCCTTAAAAGAGAGGACTGGTCTGACCTGCTCATCATGTCGTCACCACAGTAATGACCAACTTTCTATAGGTTAAAGTGGAAATCTTTTAAAAAAAACGTGACTAAATAATGTGATTTTAGTACAACTGACATTCCTTCCATACAGTCATATATTCTACATCTGTCTGAGTAAATTACTTCTCCTGTTTTTTTATTCTGGTAAGGATTAATTATGACAATTTCTTTCTGCTGGTGCATCTTAGGAAGATTGTACACAATTAAAATAAAATAGCACACTGTGATAAAGCAGGTTCCTTATATCAGGATAGATCACCCACAAAGACAGGCTCATAGAGCACAGCAATTTCCCCCTGATGATACCATCCCATGACCTCTTGCAATGTTCAGATGTGCTGACCGTGTTGTAAGCAGACTGTTTGATCAGCATGTGCACACAAGTCACTCTCTGCTGCCACACCAAGCTGTGTAATTAGCTATACCAGTGCTTCCCAACTCCATCCTCAGGGACCCCCTGACAGTCCACATTTTTGCTCCCTCCTAGCTCCATGCCAGACATTTTTGCTCCCTACTGGGAGAAACGTGGACTGTCTACAGGTCTCCGAGGACTGGATTGGGAAACACTGAGCTACGCTATTACATAATGCATTAAGCCTGATTTATCATGTGATACACGTGAATGTAACTTAGCATGACCGCAATATAATAATAGCCACAGATCAGTCAGCCATGATTGATGTTGAGAGGTCGGCCCACTGAAACGTGAGTAATGACTAGCAGATGGGGCTCCTTCAGGATCATATACACCTCGCACTCTTGTGCCCCCTTTGCTCTCGCACAGGGAGAGGGGGAGAAGGCTGGCTGAGAGCCTGTTTTGATACCTAACCCAGACCGTGCCCCCCTGCACAGGAAAGTGGCGTTTGGCTGTGGATCACCCACAGCGCTGCCAGGTGACCTCAGTGCCCCACAGCAACAGTGCGAGGATCAACAACGGTCTTATCTTACGGCGGGAGCTGACAAAGGACTTGCTCATGAGTGGAACAATAAGGGGGGCAGTAGGGAGATTTTTGTTCTCAGGTACAAAAAAATAAAGTCACTTCCTTCAAGCTAGTCATGACTAGGGAGAAAAATCTTATGATTAAATCAATGACGCGTCTCATTGCATCGCGAGTGCATGACTGGGTCTCAGCTGGCCTGAACTACGACAATAGCCACAGGATGCAAAGTGAGAGGCTACAGAACAGGTCACCTACGCATTAGCCCACGTGACGGTTTGCCGACATGCTGCCCGGCAATGTTACAGCCAGCCTCGTGTTCCCATCCTCATAAGAACATAAGAAATTTACAAACGGGAGGAGGCCATTCGGCCCATCAAGCTCGTTTGGGGAGAACTTAACTAATAGCTCAGAGCTGTTAAAATATTATTTAGCTCTGATTTAATTAAAGGAACCCAGGATTTTAGCTTGTGCTACACTAGCAGGAAGACTATTCCATACTCTAACTACACGCTGTGTAAAGAAGTGCTTTCTCAAATCCAGTTTCCCGCTAATTTCCACCTATGGCCACGAGTTCTAGTATTTAAACTAATGTCCTGAGTGTTTTACTGCAAGAAAAAATGCTTTCTTTTTAGGATTTGCTGCCAGATGTTTCATCATTTTGGTGCTAATTCAGTATCTTTATGAAATAGCCACCCTGTTTGGTAAGAAATTAATCTATTTGAATGATGCAAAATTTTACATTTTAACTACTGCTAAAAACCAGGGTAGCGTTTTCTCACAAATTCAGATTTTTGTTGTGAAGTACGTCTAGATCCAGCTCTGTTTGTGCGGAGTTAACCTGGGCATCCCAGGCTGTGTGAATCCGGCCTTATGAAATTTCTGGAGGTAATGAAAATGAAGTGAGAGGGGACAAGTGCTGTGTCATTCGCTAAAAATCAGATGTGCCGAAATTACCTTTGTTATAAGTTCCACGCTCAGCCTGTCAGAGTAGAAAGAGCTCTCGTGATCAGGCTGAAATCTGACAGTGATATCCTGTGTTTTCCCGGGAAGTATAGAGCCCTCTACTGGTGAGACAGTGAACACACAGAGGCCGCTGTAATTCTGGGTACCTGCACAGAAGAAAACTTACATCAGACAGAAAAACCTCTTGATACTAAATAACGTTGATTTATTAATAATCATCGGTTTATTGCTAAGTGATTAATAATTCTGGTGGCACTCTTCTTGAAGATGGACTATAGATACCTTCATAATGCATTATTATGTCGGTATAAAAATTAACAAAGTATTACAGCATCTTCTATTGACAGTCATAGGGCATTACAGTGTTGATTATAATACATCATAAGCTCCAATGAAGCTCTCATCTATAGTACACTATAGATACTTTCATAATGCATTATAATGGTCAGTACAGACCGTCCTCAAATTACGAATGAGATCTGTTCCCAAAGTCTGTCTTTAAGTCAAATTTGTACGTAGGTCAAAAAAATAGGTGCAGGACAATAAATAATAATAATAATAATTATAATAATAATGATGTGTTCAGCACATCACTGCTGTACTGGGCTGTTATTTTTGCACTTCCATTAACGAGTCTGGCCATCCTTCTCTGACCTTTCTCATTAACAATGTGCTTTTCACCCTCATCCACAGGATGATTTGTGCATCATACTGTTCTCTGTGCTTGAGACACTGTTTCTGAGATTCTGGACCGCCATGTACGGCACCAACAATCGCACTGCGTTCAGAACTGCTCGGATCGCACATCTCAGCCGTCCTAATGCTTAGCCAAACAGTATCCGGAGCCCTTGAATCAGTCTGCATGCTGCATATATTGAGTTGCAGTCACATGATTCGCTGTTCGAAAGAGCAGGCTGTTTGTGTTACCGAGCAGGTACGCCAAATAAACTGGTAACTGACTGCGTACTCAATTCAGACGATAAAAACTAGGCCAAAGGACAAGTAACAACAAATAAATATGTGATATTTAGAAAGTGCAACAAACCAAAATCTGTTAAGAAATAGCTCACCCTTCACTTATTGATAGTAAGAAAAACAGAAGAAAAATCTGCAAACAAATAGTAAAAACAGCATTTTGCCATGAGCCAGGATTAGCTGAGAGCCGTACCGACAACGGGGAGACTGCCCGGAGTGAGGAATTCTGGGAGCCCCTGGTGCTTCGTAGGAGAGAGGCTGTACAAGTGGACATGGAATCTCGCCTGAAATGAGGATGTGTTCTGAAGCTGGCCGTAGAGAGGGACAGAGAACGGGGCTGAAGCACTGTTGCTGGTGGTGACAAGCTTTGGAGAAACTCCGAGGTGGCCTCCATACCGTAAACACTTGTGAGGCGCTCTCTCCCGGTAACACATATCCGAAGTTCAGGATCTTTCCCTCGTGCAAGCAGGTCACTTTGGACTCTACTCCAACTCCGCACAGTGAGAGCTGCAGACTCATCCTGCTGCACCTGATTTCCACAGTCTCAAAGTACTGTCACAGGGAGCAACACGTCTCATTCTCTGAAGGAACACCGTACTAATAATCATCAATGTCACATTCTCTCTCTATGTTACCCAGAATGCACCTGTTCCCACTCTGCAAAGCATCACTTTCATCCCCCTCAGGCTCTAAACAGCTGCTCAAACTAAGATGTTTAATCCATTTCCCTTTTCCTTCCGTTTCTTTCATTTTCCTTCCCTTCCCTTCATTTTCCTTCCCTTTCCTTCTTCCCTTCCCTTCATTTTCCTTCCCTTCCATCCCTTCTTTCCTTTCTTTCTTCCTTTCCTTCATTTTCCTTCCCTTCCTTTCCCCTCTTTCCTTTCCTTCTTCCCTTCCCTTCATTTTCCTTCCCTTCCCCTCCCTTCCCTTCCCTACCTTTAATTTTCTTTCCATTCCCTTCATTTGCCTTCTCTTCCCTTCTTCCCTTTCCTTCTTCCATTCCCTTCATTTTCCTTCCCTTCCCTTCCCCTCCCTTCCCTTCATTTTTCTTCCCTTCCCTTCATTTTCCCTCCCTTCCCTTTCCTTCCTTTAATTTTCCTTCCATTCCCTTCATTTGCCTTCTCTTCCCTTCTTCCATTCCCTTCATTTTCCTTCCCTTTCCTTCTTCCATTCCCTTCCCCTCCCTTCCCTTCTGTGCTACCAGTTACTTACGTCACATCTAGCCTGCTATAAACCAGAAAGCCCGTACTACGTGCTCATGCCATCCTCTCTGATGCTGCTCTTACCTTCCTAGCTTGAGTGGGAGTGAAACTCAGAAGGATGGAATGTGACATTCCGGGTTCAAGGGGCCTGAGGGCATTTAGGATGACAAACGGACCGTAGATGTCAAGAAGGGAAGAGCTCAGCTGGCCAGAGGTCCTGTTAAGGGTGCTGTAAGCTCTCTTTCTTGGCATCACAGCATTGCAGAGGAATGCATGACTTCATGATGTATGCAACTGGGTTCCTCAGGAGATGCTCAGCCCTTCAGTGGTAGAGCAGTGTGACAGGCAGCCACAAGGCAGGAGGAATAACTGAAATCACACCAGCCAGCTGACTCTAAGGTCTAAGGCAGCTGGTCAGAATGGGCCAGCATAAGTTTCATCATCTCTATCACCTGCCGGCATACAGCACATGGTAACACAATGATCACTGAAACCTCGCCGCGTGACATTACTCTGCCCCCTGCTGGCCGAGTCACTACACCACCTGCTTCACCCAGCATGAGCTGGCTTTCATCTTTAAAAGGATACCTCCAGTGTCTCCTGAGAGATATTCTGCACTGCGACCTGCTGCACAACCTTCTGCCCTGAGGAAGAAACAGAAACAGACTACAGAAGCACAGACATTTCAATTAGCATATTAAATACCTCAGCACTTATAACAGTGGACAGATTCCCAGTAAATGCATGTGGAATTCTGTAAATGCATCTGTGAAAAACCTAATGTTTCAGTATTTACTTTGGACTGAACCTTCCTATCTACTGTATTTTGGCTCTTGATATCCTGATCACAGGTCTATGGCCACTGTTATGCACTTTGAACGATGCGAGAGCGTAGACTTGGGCTGACCTGTCTCTACCCGATGGAAATCGAGTGTTGTCTGGCCGTTGTTGGAGATGACCACCAAGCAGGGGCGTACAGCGGGACATTGCAGCTCCAGGTGCAGGGGGTTATGGGGACTGACGGACAACGGGAAGTGCAGGAGACACGTGACAGTAGATATTCAGGGACTTCAAAAAACTTTAGACCTTTGGTATGAATTATACAGTACCAGTTAAAAGTCTGAAAACATCTGCTTTTGATGCATTTCTCTGTATTTTAGCTGTGTAATTCACCTTATAGTAAAACGCCTCGAGGCAATGAAGTAATACATATCAAATATAGCCAAGAGACCAAGAGAAGGGTCAACATTTCAAAATGTTCTCAAATTTTAGACTCTTCGAAATTTTGGCTTCGATGACAGCATTGCAGACTCCCGACATTCTTTCAGCCAGCTTCCAGATGTAGCCGCCTGGAATGCTTCTCCAACAGTCCTGAAGAAGTTTCCACAAGGTCTGGGCACAAGTTGGCTTCCTTGCTCTTAATCTTTGACTCATCCCAAACCATCTGTGTGTGGTTTAGTTCGGGGGAGGGACTGTGGGGGCCAGGTCGTCTGTCACAGCGTTCCACATCTTTTCTTCTTCACAAGATATCACTCACCTCATAACTGCAAGGTGTGCTTATTATTGTGTTGAAAAACAAAATGCTTTTCAGTAGGTGTGTCCAGACTTTTGACTGGTACTGTTTATAAATGCATTTTAATGCACTGCTGTGCAGAATTTCCTATTAGACAGCAATGTGTAGTAACAGACATATCTCTGCTCCCACCCAGGACATTCCCCAGGCTGTCCAGCTTCCCTGGGACTCTGTACTGAATAACCCATTAGAGATAGCGCTGATGGGCCCAGATCTTCAGGGCTTAAAGGTACCTGAGTGGGAGCCCTCCGTCCTGAGCGAGGCCCATGTGCCTGTCGCTGGTGACAAAGCAGGGGACAACATAGCGACTGAAGTGTCTCGGGCAGGAGCGGAGCAGGGAGGCCTTGCCTATGTTGTACTCCTCCGAGCTGGAAAAAGCAGAGAATCCCACCGCTAATGGCCTGACGGGTCTTATGTAAGCTGCGGTTACATAAACCGCCAAGAAACCGTAGCATTTTATGCTGGGTTCTGAAAGGGTGCAGAGCGCAGTCCAGATACACTATACACATAATCAGTATACTTTAAGAGGGCTGCTGGCGTTCCATCACGGCAGGAGGCCATGCCCCCACGATCCTGATCAGGAAAAGTGCTTAGAAGATGAATAGAGAGATGGCAACCAGGTCATGAATTCCTGGAATATCTGTGGCGGGCACTCTCTTAATTAATATTTAATCAGGCTGATTCTGCCTGCCTGCTCCTCATCATTTTTTAATCACTGAGACACAATGACATAAAGTCTTAGAGCTTTCAAGAACTATGTGTTTTAGTATTGAAGTTGATGCATCACACAGAATCGGACTGAATTTCTTTCACTTTGTAGGTGAGCTGTTACTCTTTCCTTCACAATCCCTCTATCCTACATATGTAAGTATAGACACTTAGGGGTTTAGCACGTACAGGTGCCGTTACCCTTTTTCTGTGTAAAATCTTTGCTTGAAACCTGTCAAAGGAGCCATATGAAATGACCTTTACTGGTGTTCCTGTCCAGCCTTACCCTTCCTGGATGTCCTCTGGTTTGGGTGGCTGGAACGGGCTCTGTGCCTTGGGGAGTGTCAGACACACCCCGCTGCTCTTGTCCTTTGTCACCCCCTTGCCTGTGGTGCCCCTAGCTGGTGGCCCGCTGGTTCTATCTGGGCCAACTGGTGGGTCCTTCTTGTCCTGCAAAGGCACGGGTCTCTGGGGTGGCCCGTCACAATCCTTGGGGTCAACTGAAATCCCCTTAGTCTGATAAACATCAAAATGCTTTGCGATGCTAATTCAAAGAAGGAAAATAGCAAAATTTGATTTTTAATTAATTGCATACAGCTGATCAAAGTACAAATCACCTAGGTCGGTATAGATAGCTAAGTAATCGCTTTACTCCTCCTCCTCCTAGAATCCATACATACAACCTAAAAATAAATAAAAAACTAAATCCTTTCTTTGCAATTTGCACAAGTATGAATACAGGTACAGTACGAATACAGATACAGTACATTATAAATACAGGTACAGTACATTATAAATACAGGTACAGTACAATGGAATTCCTCTCTATACCTACATAATCTTGCTCTCTATAGCTTTTGGGGGGGGGGGGGGGTGTCCCAGTACAGGGGCAGCTAACACGTAGCACTCCCAGAACTGGGGGGTTAAGGGCCATTTTCAAGGCTCTATGGATATGACTGTTCTGCCAAGGCTAAGGTTCAAACCTGAGATCTTCCGATTCCAGGCCCTGAAATCATCCTCAGCCACTGTGCCACCACCCATATTCCACACTCAGACTCTGTTCCCTGTAATAACCTCGAGCACCTTGGAACCACAGACGTCCTTCAGCTTTCTGTGATCTGAGGGAGGCAGTGATGCATGCGAACGTGCAGCCGGGGGGCTCACCGACACGTCCTCCTCGGAGTCTGGGCTGGTCCCGGCTCCCGGGCCGAGTGGCCCCCCCTCCGGCCGCCGGTGCCCCCCACGGAGCAGCAGCCGCACCGCCTCCTCCCTCACCCGCTCCTCGGACAGCCTGGGCCAGAACGACACCTGGACAAGGCACCTCTGAGGACATAAGGCAGGTGGGCTCTTCATGAGGCTGGGAGGTGTGTTTTGGGGGGTGGGGCGTATTTTGGAATTGCTTATAACTACATTGCAATGTACATTATAAATTTGCATCCTAAAACTAGTAAACAGGTGGGAAAATAACCGGGTCGGACCTAATACTTGGGGATCCCATTAGCTGAGAATCCAATAAACATCGGTATGCAGTTCATCACAGTGCCCCCTCTATGCATGCATGATAAAGCGTAAACAAACCCGGGTGGAATGCCTCCTGGAGGGGTATTTATTACCTGTCCAGGCAGGACCTGCCCTCCGGCGGGGGTGATGCTGATCTCGGAATCATCCGGCGGGACAAACTGAAACAGCTGTGGCGTCCCCTGGGGCTCGGACCGAGGATTGATCACGTGCAGCAGGGCCGTACTGTGATCCCCTACTGCGGTGGCCCCAAACTTCAGCAGGGAGTGGGACAGCTGCAGCGGGGGGTGTGTGACCACGGCCTGGCAGGAGAGCCTGAAGTCCCTGCGCCGGCACAGGAGCTGGAGTGAGAGGCTGGCGCTGGCAGGCCAAGCTGCACTCTAACACACTAATGTTCGGGCGGCATGGTGGTTTAGGGTTAGGGTTCGAACCGAGCTGCTCTGCTCTGCGGGAGGGGGGGCTCCTTCCTCAGTCTGAAGACAAGCAATTTGCCTACTTGACTTCTCTAAATTTCCTCTAGTGCGGGGCTGTTCAAATCAAGGTCCCAGCCCTGCTGATTTCCCAGCTTTCCTTTACCTGTGAGCCAGGTTGTGAAACTTCTGGCCAATCAGAATCAACAATTATTAAACTAACTATCTGGGAGAACTGAAAACACGGCCTGGATTTGGAATCGAGGTCCAGATTTCAAGAGCCCTAGTGTGTCAATGTATGCCCTACATGGACTAATACACCTATAAGAGTTATTATTTACCCCTGTGTTGCTTGAGATAGGCTCCAAGGCCACACATGAACCTGACCGCATGGAACTTTTTGCTGTAGAATACATACATAAGGAAGCCGGAACTTGTCCTGTGAGTCATACTGATCTGCACCTTCTCCTGCACACTGCAGACTCACTGCATCTGCACTGACTTGTCATCTATCGGAGGCTGTCGTTAAGCACATGTTCGCCTGAGCCTCGGCTCTCGCCCTGCATCCCGCTTACCGGTTAATTCCCGATTTGCAGGTGAGCGGGAAGCTGTATTCCCCTGCCTTCTCCGGACTAAAAATGACGTCGATTTCCAGGGTTTCCAGGGGAAGTAATGTGCCAAAGCCGTCATTGGGCTGAATGTCGATAAACTAGATGAGGAATAAAAACACGCCCTGTCATTTGTGCTTGGGCCCGGCGAAACGAAAAGCTGTAGATGCAAAGTGCATCCAACAGATGGCGATCTTATTCTAGTCTTTTCCTGCTCAACCCACACTTTATCTTCAAGTACAAAAAGTACCCTTGATAACGATACAGTCAATTATAAATAGAAGCGACTTCTAAGATGACAGGGCTGGGAAATGGAACTCTGTATGCCTGGGATGTAAATTAAACAACATGGCATACTAGCAGTCAGTGGTGGGGGGCGCTACATGACCCCGAGCGTGAGTCGTACCTTAGGGATTGCCAAAAACCCGAAGTCCTGTGGCAGAAGGGAGAGGTTCGTTAAGCGGACGCTGCTTTTCACAGAGTCGAAAATGGTGCAGTGCCCAAAGTCCACGTCCGTCCTGTCAAACTCCAGATCTGAGGTCGTAACAATGGCGTGGACAGTGAACAGGACGGGGCGGGCCTGCAAGACAAGTGAAGCGGGACGCGTCTAAATCACCACATACTGGGGGAGGGGGGGATTAGGAGAGGAAGATGCCCTTATTCACTGTGCTAAATAAAAAGATGGAAATGTCAGCGAACGATCAAAGTAACCGTGGAAACCATTAGGTGCGCTAATTCCGTGACAGAGGTAAAGAATCATACATACAGATATCAGGAGACAGGAGAGGCAGCTGGGTATGATGCAGCGAGACAGCAGCTCTTGCAAACCCAGAGCCAGGGCAGCTGGTTGTGAGCAGTGCACCCATCCTACAGGGCGGCGCCGACAGAGCCTGTGCGATCCATTGCTGGGATGCTGAGTGTAATTATAAAACCTCCCTACAGCCGGAACACTACAGACATGGCTCCTGGGGGGGCCCAGGCTGGCCCGCTACACGCACATGTGCGCAGGCGTGCAGAAAGGCATCTACATAACGCCATGTAGAGGAGCGCAGACCTTTTCATTCCTGGACGCCAGGCGGACGCCTTTTGAGAGTCTGCTGCTGATCTTGTTTACACGGCCCCGGTGCCCAGCTCCATACCACGCCTGCTCCCGGTTGGCCCTTGAGCCAGGCTGCCGCGGGCAGGGGAGGGGTGCTTCCGTCAGCCCCCCCGCACGGGGGACAGGTTTTCTCTCCGCGTGCGTCAGTGAGACCTGCAAGCCGGCCGGGAGCGGCGAGATAGCGAGGCACGCCGTGTCCCCAAACCTCCCCTTTCAGGGGCAATGAGCAGCGCACGGTGGCATTTTTGGCTAAGAGCAGATGAGCCCCATCCAGAGAGAGGAATTAGATGAATCATTTCCATAGCAGTATGAGGCACAAACTCGACTTGCTCCCAATGCCTTACATGACTCTTCAGTCAAAGATGGTGCATTTGGGAAACTCCGCTAGCGGCTCACAGCAGCACAAACCGCAGTTTGCAATAAAACGCAGCACATAAAACAAAACTGTGAATGGATAATGCTGTTCTCAACAAAGTCAGTATTCCTAATAATGGAACTGCACTTAAATTTCAAACCCTAAACACTGCACTATGTGTATTATCCCTTGTGTCTATCACCGCAGTTTTGGGCTGTCCGATACGGACGTCTGCTTATGCCCACAATTTGGCAAGTAGATTATCGGTACTCCGAAAATATTTATGAGATTTGTATTGTGACGTCTGAGATCTGTACAAATACAGTGTATTCTTATGTTTATTAAACTTGGATAGCGGAATATGTCACGTTTACTCTTTTGGTATATCGTAGAAGTGATAAGCACTGAAGTGGCGACAAAGAAAGGGACAGCTCAGCAGCGATAGCATCTTTAAAAGTGGATAAGCTACGTAAAAAGACGCCAGTGGTGTGGTGGTACTTTTTGCCGTTCAAAGTCCAACACATCTATTAAACATAAGAATATGCTAAATATATACTAATTACTAACTTTTGGGTGTCACAATACACCTCTTGTTAATATTTTAGGTGCGCTACTCATCTGCTTACTTAATTGTGCTTCTGTGTATTACAGAAAAGCTGGCGTCCGGACAAATTTTCACACTCGTTCTCCAAAGCCCTGGTGATAAGTGCACATGCGCCATATGGTTTTTGACGTGATACAGCCCTTATTATTTAGTGACACCGCACATCTGTATATAAATGGTGTGACAATAAAGCACAATTGGCTTGACTTGACGTGACACGCGTGCAGAAGTCCGTTGCATACAGAGTCATACATCACCCCTAATTATCACACCGTAACAGCTTAAGCTCTGGTTTAAAAATAAGACAGAATGGACCACATAATGTAAAAAAACACAGCAAAACTGGTCCCAGGTCAGTTTGTTTAATTTTTAGACTGGCCTCCTGATCATAGTTGCCCAGAAGCGGTCATACAATTTAATAAAGTAGCTGCAAAATCAGAAAAATGAATGAACTAATTTTAAAATATAAGAAACACACAAAAATAAATAGATAAACAAAAAAACAAACCAACAAATATATTAATGGGTACAAAAGAAAAACACTGGAGGTCCGAGCTTAAGCTATCAAATGGTAAATGTTCATCGTGTACAATTAATGAAGAGACAAAGGTCAATGTGTCGAATTAACAAAAAACTAAGACGAGGGTAGAAAAATCCCCATCAATTTAACATTTATTTAAAAAAATTCTAATTTGTATAAAAAGTTGATGTGCAATGACATACAGTGTCTGGTACAGCCCAAGCAGACACACAGGTACGGACAGCAGGGAGCGCATTAGTCTTTAGCTACAGAGTTTAAATGCATGTGACAGGAACCAGGAGAGTGAAGAGCAGTCAGTGCTCTGACCCAGGGATGGATCTGTTCTCACGCTCTGTGTATCACATTATCAATCAGAAAGTGACACTGACCTGGCCGGCCACTTGTATTACCACTGGGGCAACCAAGACTCCCGTTTCACAGTCGAAGAATTTTGATGCATCCTTGGTCAAAGAAGATCTGAGGAAAACAGAAAGAGACAATGCTGAAAAAAACGATGACTTTATTTATGCCATACACTAGGTAGCATGTAACGGGGTTAAGGATGTGGATTTTAACCTAAATTCTGCTTGTACAACACTGGTCCTAGCTCTATAAGTGGGTAAAATAATATGCAATTCGGACACATGAGTCAGCAAAACAATGAAATGTAACTAATTGAAAGTAAATAAACAGCCAGCCTTCCGTTGAATACAGTCTCTCCATGTGGACTTGGAGCAGCTGCTGGTGTGTTTAAACGTCGCAAGGGACCACAGAGACTACAGTTAAAATATGGGTATGGTTCTGATGTGTGGGGTATTTGGTGGGGGGGGGGGTGAGTGGAATGCCGCAGATAGAGGGCTGACAGACATATTCGCCTTGAGGAGGATTTAATTTAAACCGGACGTGCAAATGTGCAACTGCACACACAAGAAACCAGGAATACTTCATATACCCTGGACAAGACTGTAGTCCATTCCAGGGCACGCACACACACACCAACACACGCACACAAACACGCACACACACACACACGCACACACACACACACACACACACACACACACACATTCACTCACAAAATCGCAATAGCGGCACTTTGGAATCAGCTATTCGCCTCAACAGCATGTCATGTGGGAGGAAGCCCACACAGGCTCTGGGAACATGCAAACTCTGCAGAAAAAGGGCTGGGGCCGTATACAAATCTGCAACTTTAGTGCAACCTTTAGTGGAGCCTATCTAGGAGCTGAACGATGGACTGTGGACACCAGCCAGGGAGCTTAACCACCGGGGCCCTGCACAGCCGCTGGCCTTAATCCTCGCATGAATCCTGCCTGCTGGTGTTTTTCATTTTATAACAACATTAAGGTATTCAAAATAGTCCCAAAATAAAAAAAAACAGGAACACAAATAAAACCAGTAAATGCTGAATGTGTGAAGTCCAACCTGTGGGAAAAAAAACATTTACAAAATGTAAATATTAAATTTGGAGCAGTACATGGTCATACATTTAACTACATTAACTGTGCAGCATTCCTGAGGTTGTCCATCAAGTCTATGGTCTCAGTATCATGCTTCCATTTTGACTGGATCCTGGAAAGATGCCTGGTCATCTCATTAAAGCACCAGTTGTTCTTGGTGGAAAAAAAATCAGGGAGCAGTCGAGGACTCACTGTCCAGCACTGGGTCACCTCTCACTATGAACTGGCTCATTAGTGCACAGAAACCAGCACCAACTGGATCAGAACAATAATCGGTAAAATTACTGAAATGCTGGCAAGATATGTTTGATGATAAATACAGATAAATGGGAATCACCAAAGAGACACGAGTCATTAAAACATCACCCATCCTGCTCTTCTTCTTTGCACAGCTGATGCGGTGTCTAACAGCATGAAGGCGTGAATGCCATTGTCTCTACATGATTTTACTTTTCTGAATAGCAGTGATGTGCTATAATGAGTTATGGTTTTAATGAGCTTGGCTGTAATGTTTTACACATGCTTGCTTTTTATATTTCCATGTTTGTCCCATTAAAGTGGTTGGGAATCATGGGGGGATTTCAAAAGATGACGCATTGCAACAACTCTGCTGGGAACAATCAGGGCTGAGACCAGAACTGCAGCTTTACCTCCTGTGGCAAAAATCCCAAAGACCGTTACACGGGTCTATGCTGGAGCTTCACCTACAGTCTCGACGGAGAGTATATACAGCAAAACACTCCACTGGAAGAGCGAAATGATCCGAAATGCTGGTCTCCCATGCTGAAGGGAGAAACCTCAATCTGGCCGCCAACAGGCCGAGATCGATCGCTACAATATTATCAAATGTAAAATTGAAGTTATAAATTTGCTTATTTTGTTGACGCAGACACATCAAAGGAAGAAACAATGCATGAAATATATACAACAGTCCTACCATGTTATACTGTGCCAAAGAGAGAAAAATTCAAGCAGATTTTTCTTAGTTTGATGGGTTAGTGATATAAGTGTCAGCAATGCTCCAAGCGGCCAAAAAGGTCCACTTTCGAGCCGACGGTTTGTTTGCAGTGCTGTTTGTTCCCTGCTAATAGCGGCTCTGTAGGAGCCAGGCTTCTGAATTAGCTTGGCAGAGGGGATTGGAAAGATCCGGCTGGGTGTCACTGTGGTCCATCTGTCCCTTGGGCACTTGCACACTGCCCGCACTGGGCTCTCTCCTCTCTCCCGCCCACCGCCTGCACCTTCCCCGCACCTTTCAGGGACCTGGCTGGGCTGGCTGACCACAGCTCGCTTTTTCGTCTTAATGGGACCAAAGAAAAACCATGGAAGAGGTAAAGATGAGCACAGAGTCACCTGCAGTTGAAAATACATACATTGCTAAATAAACTCTCCATCGCATACACAAAAATCCATCCATCCATCCATCCATCCATCCATCCATCCATCCATCCATATATATATGAATCAGAAGGGACTTTGAGGACTTTGTTTGGAGTGGTACTAACCTTGCTGGAAGTGTGAAGCTACTCTAGGAACCCAAACTTAGAAGTTTATCATATTAGAACTATGACGACACAAAAAAGGCACGTGGCCCACGTCAGATTCACACTCAAACTGCTGCACGTGTGAAGTCTCACACTTCCACTTGACTTGCTTGTGCCCATTAAGAGTGAACATGAGACTAAAGGCCAAAGGGATTGACTTCTCATCAGGCCTGGATAAAGTCAGCACTGCTGCTGTTAGAAATTTAGCGATTTAGCTCATTTTCACCCGGTACAATCCGGGTAAATGGCTGCATAACCAGGTCATCTGCATCTAGACCAGGGGTGGCCAATCTTATCTGCAAAGGGCCGGTGTGTATGCAGGTTTTTGGGGTAACCTGTAGGTCAGCTGTTCGAACCCAGGTGTGAGGACTCTTCAGCCAATCAGTCCTCTAATTACTGATCTAATTAGGGAGTTGCAGCGAAAACCTGCCCTTTGCGGATAAGATTAGCGACCCTGGTCTAGACCGATCTCCCTTTTACTAGGCTTGGTTACCAACATGACCATTAGAAGGACACATCACCGTTGCCATCACCACATGCAGATATTTCTGGATTAATTATGCACCGTGCCCTGCCAGGTTCCAGAAAACAACATACATCCATCCATCCATCCATCCATCGATTTTCTGGATTTTCTGGTTCAGGGTTGCAGGTAAATCATTTTACTTTTTAAAAAAACACTCAGATGCTGTTACAAATTGGAAAATACCCTCTTCTGACCTCTTCACTTCCAAAAGATGATGCTTTTATAATTTTTCCAGGTATTTAGAAACTAAGAAAACCAGAGAAAGCAGAGTTGAGGAGGATAAAGGAGTGTGACTGTTCCTGATTGGTACAATCGAACTGATGGTGCTACAGAGCTTTTATTAAAAATAAAGGCTGTTTTAAAGGCTGGATTAAACAGTGTCACAGTGATGAGCCTGTAAGGGCCCCTTTACTCCATCCAAAATGCATGAAGCCAGCCTGGTGTAACTAAGACAGATCACTAGTCATAACTGTGGGTTTATACTGGAACGGCTCGGAGTGGCTGCCTTTATCTTAACTGCAGGCATGCAGATGGATCTGCAGGATTTCAGGCACATTAAATCACATCCACACTGCCAGTCATAGTGACTTACTCTTATACTATTTGCATTATATTCATTTGCAGAACCATGAATATTAATTCAGCTTGCTGACAGTAGATTAAAAACTCAAACTACACTGGCCATAACTATTCTAATTTCACATATTTTAATTAACATTTCTTTTTTAAAATTACTGGATGCTTTTATCCAAAACACAGGTAAGCATATTCAAATACAATGGACTTAATATCATCTTTCAAAAAAATCCTTCCTGTGTTTGTCCTGGTAATATGTTCGGGGTTAGCCTTAGCGCAAATTTATGATTGAAACAGCGGGTTCATCAGCTGCTAATGTAAGTCAACGTAATCTAATCTGTCATCGTTACTGTCCTGAACGTGAAAGGCAGCTTCCCGTCTGACCTCACGGAGGGCCGTGGGGTGTCTGGGCAGATCGGGCGGGCGATGTGAAGCGCAAGCAAGCCGAAAAGGGAGCAGAGAGGACAAAACCACGGTAATGCCGGCTTAATCCTCCCTTTAAAGCCATCTGATTCACCAAAGCAGCTTACCACCGATTCACACTCGCGACCCCCATCCCTGCCTTTCCTCAACCCCCAAACACCCTCCCCCCCCACCCCACCTGAGCTCTTGGCCAATGGAAAGCGCCGCTGACGTCTGGCTCTTGATGCCTTGCCACCGCTCTGCAAATCTCGTTAAGCGCCAATATGCCATGCTGCCAAACAGGCTGGGTAGGTGAGTGTCCTACCCTCCGCACACGCCTCTCACACGTGCCCCGGGCCTCCCAGCGATTTCTCCCAAAAATAACTCGCCACTCTTGTTTTAATCAGTTGGCCTAAATCTATTAAAAACCCCTCTTTGGCAGCCCATTCTGTGTCCGACGATGTAATTCAAACTGCAGTTTGAAATTTGATAATTAATGACTCACATTTTTAGAATACTGAATTAGTAGTTGTGGCTGGTTTTGGGGAGGAGCTTGTGGGGTATCTATGGCAACTCAGTGACCTCACTGGCCGCTTACTGGGGAGCTCGTAGGGTATCTATGGCGACTCAGTGACCTCACTGCCTCTTA
>JAODLC010000113.1:473642-483694 GCA_026781145.1 Hippopotamyrus pictus
TGGCGACTCAGTGACCTCACTGCCTCTTATTAGGGAGGAGCTCATGGGGTATCTATGGCGACTCAGTGACCTCACTGGCCGCTTACTGGGGAGCTCGTAGGGTATCTATGGCGACTCAGTGACCTCACTGCCTCTTATTGGGGAGGAACTTGTGGGGCATCTATGGCGACTCAGTGACCTCACTGCCGCTTATTGGGGAATAGCTTGTGTGGTATCTATAGCGACTCACCTGGGCTTGAATCTGAGCTGCGCCTGGAAGCTGGAGAGGGCCTGGAGGAAACCTGTCTTGGGCAGGACCTGCATGTGGCTTCTTAGCTCTTTGCACACGACAAAGGTGAGCCGGAGGGCAGTGCTGGCCCTGAAACGACACGTTAACAGCATTTAGCTCAAAACATCCCAGCGTCTAACCGTGCGTTCGAAACAATGGCTGGAGAGACCTGACCTTTAAGGGCTGCGACGTCTGTCACCTTTCAGTCAGAAATGCATTTATGCCCAGAGGAGCCAGCTGGACGTAATTCTTTGTATTTGCCCTTCTCATAATACTTACACCCGACAGCAGGTAAAGGAATTAATGTTAGTAGCAGCAGTTCAGGTAAACTGAAAGGCAATTAATATCAGATGATTTTAAAAGTCACTTTGACAAAGCCAGGGGTGACAGTGAGGAGGGAAAAATAGCCCAGGAGGTGGGTCTGGTAGAAAAATGGAGTGTAAAATTAGGAGTCGAAAGATGGACTTCCAGCAGTCCTCCGCAAGGTTAGCCGGTGATGTGCAGTGGGGTGTGTGTGTCACTGGTGGCACTGTGCCCACTTAAAAGTTACTTATTATTTTTATAATAAATCCCTTGCTAGCCAGTGCAGAATACTCTGCAGGAATTATGCCTCACTGTTTTAAAGGGCTAGTTGGGCTGAAATAAGAAAAATATGTAGCTAGTAAGGATGGAGGACAGAGCCTCTCCCCCAGAGTCTAATGTCAGCATGTTAGAGGTGGGAATTTCACATGGGGGTGTCCTTCACAGAAGCCCAAGCATACAAGCATGCCCCCCTCCTCAAAAAGGGATTGCATTCTCAATGTCGCTTGTCTCCCATCGGAAAGGAACTGAAAGCTGACCTGTAACTACAGAGTGCACACTCATCTCCAGAAATGCCTTATAATGCAACATACTTTATACCCAGTCCTATTTTTTTTTTTTTTACTCCAAGCACTAATGTGACCCAGTTTCAGGGGGATCCAACAGATGGTTCCCCCTGTGGCAAGGACATGCAGTAGCTGGTGATAAAAATGGATCTTCATCATGGGAATTCATGGATGCCAGACTACAGGCGTGCACACACACACACACACACACACACACACACACACACACACACACACACACACACACACACAGAGATATAGCTCCGCTTTAAGTGACTTTGTACCTCAGGCTATAAAAAGGACAGCAAACAGAAACAAAAAGGATCATATTCTAAGTGTTATCATACGGATGATCTGCTCTGCTCTGCTCCCAGGTTCTGACTTGGCAGCAAGAGTTGACTGGTTTGTGGCCACGGCCAACCAGAGGCACCCCCTGTTCTATGGTCTCTCAACATATCCCTGTGTGATATTCCCTGATCTCACTGCTGGTCTCGCAGCTACAGGTCACGGCCTCCCCAGTCACACCCCTTACGCTCCGGAGCCCAAGGTGACAGCGGAGGCGCTGAGCGAGCAGCCGGGATATCATTCTGTGTCGTGGTGGCCATGATGGCAGGTGTGACAAGGCTGGGTCTGCGGTGTATTTAGGACAGAACTGCTCAAGGGAGGCGTGGGGGTTTTTGCTGTATTTTTGAAGTTCTATATTAAGAGCCGGGCGACCCACAAGGCCAGCGGAAGTCCGACGCCAGCTCTGAGTCGGCAGAAAGATGAAGAGGCAGAGCAGCCGCAGCAGTGCCGGCAAGAAAAGCAGGATTAATCAGAGCAGCCTCCTTTGGTCAGCGTGGAAAAGGGGGCCGTGCTGCATGTTAAACAAAGCCAAAATCATCACAAGCCTGTACTGTACTGAACTGGATGGGTGGATGGGTGGGTAGATGGATGGATAGATGCTTTGTCTATGCAGGGACTCACCTGCTTTGCACAACAATGCAGTCTTGGTAAAGACGATCATACATGCAGATCTTCAGGTCGACATTGGGCTCAGTGACCCACACAGGAAGGCCCGTCGCCACACCGCGGGCACAGATGGAGATCTGTCCAAAAAGCATCTCAAGGTTTCACTGCACCCCACTGCAGGAAAGGTGGCAGAGATTTGACAAAGAAACTCAGACTTACCGGTGGCGAGCTGGGATCAGAAAAGCTGATGTCAAAATCCATCTCTGCCTCCCCTGGAACGGTTGGCGTGAAAAGGATGTCCAATCTGACGCATCCAAAAGGGCCAATTTCCCCCTCCGTCACCTGAAGGACAAAAATGTTCTTCAAGGCAAATGATGTTTGCCATCTTCACTGAGCGATTACTTACCTCAAACACTTTTAGTTGGTATATAACGATATATGCAATGCATGATATCAATGATGACTTAATAAAACAGGCACAAATCAAGTAAAAGGCATTAGTCCAGGTTACATTATGTTATTAAGTTATTAAAACTAAAAATTAAATATACTGTAAACTTTCTATTATGTGCTTAAAAGTCATCCTGCAAGTTTAATGAGATTAAGCTTCATGGACATTGTGACTGAGACACTCAGAAGCCTTTGGGGAGGTCGAGAGCTGTGCAAAAGGCATGAAGAAAACGTCCCTGGCTCTGATGCCTTTGCCAGGCTCTGGCAGATGTAAGCTCCGTAGGCCTGACACTCAGGGCCAGATACACAGTATTGTCTCCACGTATGAAGTCTGGAGTAGCCAATGAGAGGAAAGGACAGGAGGTACAGTCAGTGGAAACGCGCAGCCTGACTGCAGCCCAACACGGCAGGCAGCGTTGGGAGTGACTCTGAAGCGGCGTCGTGATTGGCGTCCGAGCGCTTTTACAGATGTGTCCTGTGGCCGCAGATGGTCGGCTTGGTTTGGGTTTGTGTCTGTTTAGAGCCCCGTTCGCTCGCGTGGCACACCGTGGGCCACCTGTGCACTCAGACACCAGCCTTCAAGGCTTACTGTTGAGCTCCTGGACTGGAGAAGCCCAGCAATGACATCGGAAACAGCTACACTGAGAGGACGACGGGGAGCCAGCAGGAGAAAATAACAGATACTAATTTGTGCCGAAGTTCTGGTAGCAAAATAAGAAATCGAAAGAAGTTTCGGCACTGGAAACAGGAAGCTTGGCTCCTCGAGGCTGCCCGGGACGACGTGACGACTCAGAAATCGACTCTCATCTATGAGCGAATAAATCAACAGCCAGCATGTGGCGACTGACGGGCCATGCTCGGCCGTGCGAGTGGGTGTGCGATCAGCGTGCGAGTGGGCGTGCAATCAGCGTGCGATCAGCGCACCATCAGCGTGCTTGTCAGCTGAATCCATGCCGTGCTGATGTAGGGGGCAGGCAGGCAGGGTCCTACCACCAAAAATGGCTTAAAAAGGAAAATGTCACAGTAAAATCACACTAAGGTGGTTTATAAACACAGATTTCCCACACTGCTAACAATATTATAGCTTATTTTCTAAATGACTTATGGCTGTTAAGAGTTTTAATGCCCCTGGGCACCAGAACACACGAAATCACTTCAGAAAGAAACTGAGCTTGATTGGTGGCTCGTGAAATTCAGAAATGCATCTAACACAGGGAAAACGTCACATACTGTACAGTAGGGTTTTCAGTGGGTGCCGTTTTTAAAGAACAGTATACAATCATATTCAGTATGCTGCATAGCAAATCGAGGGCTGCCAACAATGTTGGGCTGGCTGGAGTGAGATTTTCAATTTGAGACGAGTCTGCACACACATTTACATGTATGTAACAGTTTCACTACTGTAGGGTTTGCAAATCAGACTGTAAACTGTAGGGTTTGCAAATTACCCCAATGATGTAGCTAATTTTAGGTTAATGATGAATTAATATAGATTTCTTAGGTGAGTCTGAAAATGTGAGTGTCACGCCAGATGTGTGAGTTGGCAACCCTGTTAAATCGCACTAACTTGTTAAGACGTTCGTGAATGGGACGGAGGGGCTTGTGAGGGGTTGCTCTGCTTTGGTGTCCCCCCCCGCCAGAATGTCATGTCCATGGGTGCCCAAATTCCCATAGGGTTAATGTGGGCCAGTGTATAGCTGGTCATTTCAATGTACTGTGCTGTGTAAAACTTCTTTGCTTTTGCACATGTGATACTTATCTATTGACTAGAAGTTGAGGCAGCAGTTAAAGTTAGTTAAGGTTATAAGCAGAGCACACAGGCACCACGCCATCTGCTGAGGGAAGCAGGCCACTCGTACCTTGCCAGCCCGGAACTCGCCACTCTGCAGACTGTCCTCCTGTTTGGATTCCAGTGGTTCTGCTTCCCCACCTTCCAGTAATGAGGCCTTTGGGTCGGGAGCTACAAGAGCGTGACGCTGTCACCGAGATACAATCATACCTACTGGCTGCCGTCCGGCCAGTGGAACGACGAATGGCGAGTCCTAGCTAAGAGAGGCATGTTTTGCTCCGCCGGGCCGTGAGCCTAATGGCATGAGCCCAGGTATGAGGGATCGACTGGGGCTCCATATGGGACCTCCAGCTCACTGCTGGGAAATTTTCAAAAATAGATGTTGAGTACAACCAGCAGTGGGCAGACTGGTGGGGTCATATGCATTTCAAAGTATATGTTTACATACATATTTTCAAATTTCATTATTCGTTATTTCTATTGTTAAATTGGCAGCCGCTCCACATGTCCTGTGGTGGATAAGTGGTTATGGAAGATGGATGGATGGATGGATGATTTATTTAGTTTCCGTGTGATTTTCTTTTACCAGTCTGATCCCCAGTTACTGCACATGTGTCCCTGCTCTCCTCTTGTCCTTCAACTCCTCCCAGCTCCTGACGTGTCGGCCTCTCAGCCTCCAGACTAAGGTTTCCAGTCTCTTGACCTCCGAGACAGACCTGCAGAAGGAGCCGTGAGCTTGTTGTGACACCCTGTGTTATGACACGCGTCGCACATACAGTGTCCGGGGCCGTGATGGTGTTAAGCACATTGGGTGGTGTGGCTTCCTGTCATGTGACTGGAAGAACACCTATCTGCTGCAAGGGATTCATGTGGATATCAGTACCACACGATAAACGAAGAAAACAGAACAGAATGATAGTTGACTATTGAATTTTGAATCTCACCTGTTTGTTTAGGGTGGATGGGATTGGCTGGGGGTCAGCGGAGGGGGCCAAGACGAAACACGTGCCCAGGGCTCCCCGGTTGGTCAGGGTTATCGTGCGCGAAAGTGTCTCCCCCACCACGTGGGAGCCGAAGTCAAGGAAGGTGTGGTCCACTGCCAGCTGGGAGAGACGGAGGATGGAAGATGGAAGATAGGATGGAGGACAGAGGACGGAGGACAGAGGATGGAGGACGGAGGATGGAGGATGGAAGATAGGATGGAGGACAGAGGACAGAGGACGGAGGGCAGAGGATGGAGGACGGAGGACGGAGGATGGAGGATGGAGGACGGAGGATGGAGGACGGAGGACGGAGGACGGAGGATGGAAGACGGAGGACGGAGGACGGAGGATGGAGGACAGAGGACGGAGGACGGAGGATGGAGGACAGAGGATGGAGGACAGAGGACATGCTGAGAAACATAACAGGGACAAAGAGAAGCAGATAGTTTGGGCAGCACCACTAGGTGCCTTCTTATGGAAAAATGAACAATGGAACCAGTCAGTACAAAACATCACTAACTTACATCACCCCCAGGAATAGTAAACAAAAGAATTGTGTTGCTTAATGGCATCATAAACATACAGTCTGAGGGCATTGAAGAGCTGACTGGCACCTGACAACTTCCTGCTTAGGATTCAGCAGCTATTCAACAAATTCATGCACACCTGATCTTACTCACCTGGTAACATGGTATTTTTTGAAAATGTTTAATTATTCAAAATAATTAATCAAACTACAGCAGTATTTCAGATAGATCTGTAAATGGCTGTATAGCTAACTTCATTGTGAAGGTTCTACAGCGTACAAGCCAATGAAAAATGATATTTTCATGGTAAAGCTCCGAATGCTTAATAAAAACTTAATATAAACTGAAACTGGCCAAGAAATGTAATTGTGTAAAATATAAATGTATTCAAAGATATAAATATTTAGTATACAGCAATAATTCTTGGTTCTGTTAATAGGTGCACTTCAGGTTGTTAAAGCTAGTATACTAATGAGGTAAAATCAAAGTGATGGTGAGTGACTATGAAAACACTATTTTTAAAAGACACAAATCAAAATTCCTGGCAGCTGTAAATTACTAGGTGTTGTTTACTTTTATTCATCTACTCACAACACACTTCTTGGTTGTACATTTAAGAGGCACAGTGAAATGTCCAACAGCAGACACAAACTGTATCTCCCCATCCAAATCTTCATTTATCTGAAAGGAAATTAAAGAATAAAACAAAGGTTCCCATTTAGTAGAAACGTCCTGTTATGTTAGAGAGTTTATGCATGTAGCTCTTGCATGCCTGCACTGATGAATCTGCTGGCTCTTTTGAGTCTGCCTCTTTAGATCAGGGCACTGAGGGTTTGCTGTGAGTGCAGTTCATCTTAATGTGCTCTTCAGCTTGCTCTATAAAGTTTGAAATCTATCATATCACATCAGTGACCCGAATTAGCTTTTTAATACCATTATCTATTATCTATGACAAAGATATGCAGCTTTATTTTATTAATATCATGGGCATACAGCACCTGTCATGCTATTATAATAAGAGTGAAGGAAGCTCATTTTATATTAATGACAGATACATTGAAAACTGACTTCTCACTCAGTAAGATGAAAAACCTGGACGTCACTCTGCAAACTCTTCATAGTAAAACCACAATGTGTCTACAACCGTTAGCGGTGGGTCTGTGCACGAGATGGACAGCAGAAGCTCACCATGGGTTTGAAGATAGTCAGAAAATCACAGGCCATCCCTGGGGACAATGGGCCAGGCGGCTCAAAGCTGCAGTGGGGAGGATGGACAGCGATTTGGACAAGAATGAAGAAGTTCCATCAAGCACGGTTACAGACACCAGTGAAAATGTGTTCCTTTAAATGGCTAATTTTGCTTATAAGTATTCATGATACAGTTCCAGCCATGATAAATGTTTCTGATTTTGAAATCACAATCTGAAGGGTTACTGTTTAAAATGGAGCCCATATGTGCAGTTACAAAATCATACAGTTTAGATTCGATTCCATACAGCCAACTGTTCTCACGGGAGAGACTGCTGTTAGGTAATCTAATTCTTCCTGAATAACTGTAAACAATTCAGATACAGTGTGGGCTCAGATGTCAACACATCACGGCTTCTGCGGAGTCAAGCTCGTTTTGTAAAGCTGTGTTCTTTTGGCAGCAAACATGCCGTCCCAGAGGACCTGGTCTTCAGATACTAAGCGATAAGAGTCATGGGTCTTGGGCTCTTCGGTGAACTTGAGCCTCCGAAACACAGAGAAGTGACTGAGAAATCGATAAAACAGCGTAGGAAGGCAATAAATGTATACATAAAAGGACAACGGAGTGGGAAAGGTAAAATCCAGAGCATAATCATGCCAAAACGACGATAGTTCTATAAAATAATTGCACTTTTTAATATTTCCATAGCCAGGGTTTCGCTGAATATTAAAAATCACCATTCCTGCTTTGAAGCTAGATTAAGGCAGTACTTTTGCTTTATTAAACCATCATGTTTCAGCTTGAGCAAATGACTTTACTCATGATGCTCTCTGGGTCTCTGAGACATCGGAGTCCTTCTGAGTTGCGATTGGCTCTGTGCTTCGGAAAATGCCACGGATGGAGACCGAACAGTTTAAATCTCATCTGGACAAAACTGCAGCTGTGCTTCACCTACTTACAGTGCGTTCACTATTTTTTTTCATCCATCCATCCATACACATTTAATTTCCAAAAATGGTTGTGTTGATCTCAGGCTTAACCATGGAACCGCATACCACAAGGCGAGTTTCATTTGCATTCAAATGCATATACAGCCACAAACGAAGAGTAAATTAGACTCATGGAACCAATCGAAATGCACGTCTTTCAACTGTGGGGTAAAACAGCAGCACTCAGGAAAGGAAGCCCACGCAAATACATGAAGAATGTGGATAATCTGCATAAACGGAATACAGACTGGCAGTCCTGGGGGTGGCAGGAGAACACACAGCCCATTGAGGTATCATAATACCCCTCCCAGTCCCCTAACCAAGAGTTCCTGCTGATATTTACGTTGCCATCCAATGTCTGGTTGTAAGAATTCATCCCTTTATCTTCCAACTGCTCATTCTTAGCAGGGTTGCTGGGCTCCTGGAGACTATCCCATGTAACACTGGGCACAAAGTAGGGTATGCCCCTGATCACAGAGCACTTGCGAGTACATGCTCAGTCATACTCCAGGAATAATTCCGAGATGCCAGGTAGTCTACGGTAGTATCCTGAAGAAACCTACACAACATGAGGAGACCTGGTGAACGTAACACCCCTGCACATACGATGCAAACAGTATATGGAAAAAAATATTAGTGAAAAGGAACAGAAGTGAGCACACTGACACGGAGAATGTGGATTTAACGGCAAAGTGCAGGGCGCTTCTGCGTCTCGGGCTGAGGAAACACAGCCACCCTAACATCAATTTACACAATAAACTTCTAGCTATAAAAGCGGTCAGACTGTAAGCCACGTAAGTCACTGTCAAGCAGGCCTTCTGTCGAACCATCTGCAAAAAAAAAGGATCTCTCTAAGTATGACACGAAACCTACTCACTGTCACACTCCCGGCTAGCTGCTAAAGCTGCAGAGTGCAGCAGCAGTAAAACTGTCTGTAAAAGCGTTCATGCTCAATTTTATCTGCTGTGGTGCTCTGTGCAGATAATGTGGAAATAACATGCTAATGTGCCTGAAAATGTCTCTTCAGGTACATAGATGCACACATGCTTCCAGATGGAGCCCATAAGAAAAACACAGCACAAGCACTGAAGTCACATGACTTTGTTTATGTAATCGACATAGCTACCACCACAAGCATAGCTAACTTTTAATTGCCTGCACCAGCTTCTTAATCATCCATTTTAAGGTCATCTAAAAATCCCTTTCGGTTTCTGTCTCTTTACATGGGAGCCTGGATGAGGACAGTGTTGTTTGAAGTTGCAGGGGATAGCGGGATGCAATTTTCATTGTCAGTATAATTAGTGCAAAGCAAGAAAGCAAGAACATTAAACTGAAAATAAATGAAAATGCAGCTTGGTGTGTGTAACCAGATGGGGCTCTGCACAGTTACAAAATGAGACTGAGACTGGGAGAAGATGGTCACGCTGCCAGACAGTATGGTACTTTACTGGGGCAACTATAATAGCACAAAATTTATTTTTATATACATTTACTTTTTTATTTTTTGAACTTCGCTCCTACAGTATGTGTGAGTCGTTGTAAGTTGCATCGGTTGTTAGTTGGGACAGTCTGTAAGCAAATAAATAATAAAATATGGTGTTGAAAAATGCTGAATCTGTACAGAGCAGTGTTTCCCAACCTGGCTCTGAAGAACCCCAGATAGACCTCAGCATGGAGCTGGGAGGGAGCAAAAACATGGACTGGCTGGGGGTCACCGAGGACCGGATTGGGAAACACTGGTCCAGTGGGCAGCATTGTGACCTCACGCCCCGGGTTCTGTACTGTATGTGTGCAGTTTGCGTTCTCTTCTCATGATTGCATAGGTTTCCTCCAGGGGTGCCCCCTGCCTCGCGCCCCGTGACGTACTGGCATCCCATCCGGGTGCCCCCTGCCTCGCGCCCCGTGACGTACTGGCATCCCATCCGGGGTGCCCCCTGCCTCGCGCCCCGTGATGGACTGGCATCCCGTCCGGGTGCCCCCTGCCTCGCGCCCCGTGATGGACTGGCATCCCATCCGGGGTGCCCCCTGCCTCGCGCCCCG
>JAODLC010000113.1:483794-494955 GCA_026781145.1 Hippopotamyrus pictus
ACTGGCATCCCATCCGGGTGCCCCCTGCCTCGCGCCCCGTGACGGACTGGCATCCCATCCAGGGTGCCCCCTGCCTCGCGCCCCGTGACATACTGGCATCCCATCCGGGGTGTCCCCCCTGCCTTGCGCCCCGTGACGTACTGGCATCCCATCTGGGGTGTCCCCCCTGCCTCGCGCCCCGTGACGGACTGGCATCCTGTACTGTATAAGTCACCAAGGAAAATGGGTGAAGGGATTCACTTTTATTATTTATTTTTCCCCTAACTTTCACATCAGTAAATAGACTGAAAAATTGAGAAAAAAAGAAAAGTCATTGCTAAACAGATAAACCTAAAACAACAGACAGACACCGCGGTGAGAACGTTTCCATAATGCGCTTCACAGAAGGTGACACTCACCGTACGGAGATGAAGTTCCTCAGCTGCTCACTGACACCGGTAAGCTTGCAGTAATTTGTGCTGTACGTGACATTGGTCAGGGAGATCTTCTTCTTATAGCTTTTACCCACCTCAAAGTCCTAGATCATAACAAAAAGGTGACCCTTACTGTTATACAGGGCAGATAACCACCAAAAACAGACCCCCACATACATAATTCAACCTCATGATTAGGATACTTAATATTAAATCATTGATATGGCTGCATTGACTAATGCTTCTGTTAGTGACTATAAAAAGGATTCATTCCCATGGAGTTACAACACTGAATCACAGTCGATTTAATTAGGCTTTTCCAACAGAGAAAAGAATTCTTTTAATATAAAAGCGATCACGAATCCCTACAAAGTGATATAAATTACACATACAAAACAAATTAATTGCTTGCATAAACATTCACCCCCTTTGAGTCAGTGTCACAGCAATTATGAGAATGGTTCTCTATCAGCTTTGCACATGTGGATGCTGGGGTCTGTGATTGGGTAGCCATTTTCAAGTCCTGCCACAAATTCTCAATGGGAATGAGGTTTGGAGCCTGACTTGGCCACTGCAGGCTTTTTACACCATTCCTGTGTAGCCTTGGCATTATGTGTGGAGCCGTTGCTTTGCTTGGAAATAAATCACATGCCGAAGTGCAGTTGGCTTGCAGATGACAGCAGGGTTCCTGCCAGGCACTCCCTGTATCTTGCCGCATTCATGTTACCCTCCATCTTCAGACTCCTTCCAGGGTTGGAAGCACAGAAGCGTCGCGACAGGACGATGCTGCTACCACCGCGCTTCATGATGGGGATGGTGTGTTTTTGGTGCTGTGTGGTGTCTGAATTACGCCACATGTTCTGTATCATAGCCAGAAAGCTCCGCTTTGTTCCCATTACACCACAGGACCGTCTCCTACCTGATTTCAGAGTTTCCCCCACATGCCTTCTGCTGAGGTGTCATATGAGATTTTTTTCAACTGTGATTTTTGCATTACCACTCTCCCCAGAAGCTGCAACTGGTGAAGCGCTCAGGCAACAGTTGTCATATGCACAGTCTGACCCATCTCAGCTGTGGAAGTCCGTAACTCCCCCGGAGGTGTCGTAAGTCTCCTGATGCCCCCCTAGAATGGTTACTGGGGTTTTGAGGACAGCCTGCTTGAAACAGATTTACAGCTTCGCCATATTCTTTCCAGTTTTAAACGACTGACTTCTCTGTACTCCAAGGAATATCCAGCCACTCGCAAATGTTCTTGCATACATCCCCCGATTGGTCATTTTCGATAACACTGTCACAGCATTGTCTGGAGTGTCCCTTTGTCTTCTTGATATACGAGTCATTAACAGTTGGACCTTCCTGATTCCAGAGTATTTATACTAGAATTGCCTGAAACACCTTGAATGCACACAGGTGATCTCCATTTAACTAACACATGACTTCTGAAGAAAATTGGCTGCATCACTGACGATTTAGGTGTATAACAGTATGAATTACTTATGCGATCAGATATTTTGTGTTTTACATTCATAAATTCAGATCACTTTGTAGAGATTTGTGTTCAGTTTGACATAAAGGACGATGTGCCGTGAAGCGCAAAGTCCAACTAACATTTATGGCACCAAAAGCTTGTCCTAACTCTCTTGATTATTCAGAGGCATGTTTTGGGCATTACATGCAATGAATCAATCGCAATGGCGCATCACCTCACTACTAATAGGCTGCAGCGCATGATCCGTGACAGATTGGTATAACTATGGCATGTTTGCCCGGTGAGACAGATCGCTTTTCCCCCAAGGAAACGGATTTGCCCGTGCGCGAGGTGAAAAGGCACGAGCATATAATCTACGGGAGCAGCACTGTTCCACCTAAGGCTTTCGAGGGGAAGCAGGTATGGCGTGAGGCGGCAGCGAGTGTTTTCTGGCATCACCAGATAATCCGCGCAGTGCTGAAAGCGGTTTAATGGTGTCAGTAGATGGGGAAGCTTGCTGCTTTACGAGAGCAGCGGCTGGGAACGGGGACTTAATTATGCTTGTGTGATTTTTTTCTATTTTAATTTCGGGTCTGTAGTTAGCAAAATATAAATAGAAGTGCAATCCTTGTTCAAACGAAACACAACCTACAGTTATAAAGGTGCTTTAAAATGTTCATATAAAAGGCAACAGGGCTGTTAGTTTTCTACATCTGACACTTTAGATTACTTACCAGACTACAGCTAATTCAGCTCTCCAGCCAGCTGATCCATCCTTGCCCGTGCTGTGGCTGGCACGCACTACTTTGTTGGCATTGGTACAAGCAACATGCCTTCTAATGTCCTCTAATGTGTCCCCATTTATGTCCAGCAGGCATCCATCACGCATGGCAATTTTACGCAACATACAACACGCAAAAAGGAACGCCGCGACCTTCTGAGGGCTGTGCTGTAATGTTCCACCTGACTTATCTAAATATCTAAAACGCATGTTCAGCAATCCAAATGTCCTTTCAATTACAGTACATGTTTAATTCCAATAATGAACACGATACAGTTTGTTCTTTATTTAATATATATTGTTATATGTAAAGCAGGCTAGGGACAAGGGTTAAATATTTATATTGGTGTTTCATTAAACAGCATGAGGTACTCTATAATAAAAGTTATATAACTTAAAAAAAATAGCAAAAAACTATTAGTGCATCTCAAGCGCATGCCTGTGTCAATAACAAGCATTGTGCACCCACACGTTTCTAAAATGCGCCACTTAAATACTGTTTAACAATGCACCACTGTATTTAGACGGAGTTCTTGTTGTCAAAAGTGCCATGTCATTTCAATGCCTTAAAAAAGCAACGTGCTAACAATTCGCCCAGTCATGCCTCATTTAAAAAACACCACTCCTATGTGCGGAAAGCGGGGGTAAAATCATTCGCTATTTTGACGACATCCGCATGACGTGAAAATCATTACTGCACTGGTACAAAACTAGCAAAACCACTTTGACCAGGTGGAAAATAGGGTTCAAAATCTCAAAATCAAAAAAGCCTAATTAAATCCACTGTGGTCCAATGTTGCAAAACAATATATGAACATTTTATAGCCATTTTAAAGACTACCAAGATCAGCCATTAAATATTTTTCATATTTTAAAAATAGACATTTAGCACAACTGAATAAGTTCAATAAAAATTCACCATTTCACTGCTAGCATTTTTGGAGATAATATCTGTGCTTATTATCTTCTTCATGTGATTAAGCAATGATTGCTTAAACTGAAGCAGATTAAACACGCCGCTTTGAAAAAGATCAACCGAATCCTGCAGGATCTCTGCTTAATCTTACTCCAATTTGAACTATGACACAAATTAAATGATCAGTAGAGTTTTCATTTAGGTAAGGCGCTGGAGTCTTCTACATTCTAATTAGCTGAAGAAAAACCAATCATAGATAAGTTGAATTTAGACAAACTATTTACAAGAACAGAGTATACTTTTCCCATTAATACTTGTGGTCCGACACTGGGGTGCCTTATCTAAATGGTTTCTCATGCGCAACATGTGTTTCATTCGAACAACAGACTTAGCAGAAAACCGCACACATCCTGGCTGATGGAAGGACATGACCCACCTTGAAAGTGATTAATTCTGGTTTGCTGACAAAGGGATTTCCTTTGAATTCCTTTCCACCTGGAAGTTTTTTCCGAGCCATTACACACTGGTGATTTCTGGGAAGTGGCAGAAGTGCTTTCTGCTCCATTTTGCTTAAATGAGAATGTTTCGCGGCGCCCCCCTCATCCTGGGGAACCTGAAACAGCAGAGATGTAATGGGTCAGCATGGCCAGCCTCCTGCACTGTGGTGGCCCATTTCAGGAACCCCAATAGCCTTAAAGGGCTCGGGGAAGCATTTTTATCTAGGGATCCAATTTGTATCCAGGGATCCAATTTATATTAGAAAACAAAATCACTTTGTATAATTTAGTATTCTGAGCAAATTTTTGTAAAAGCAGTTACACACAAATAACACACACACATGCACACACATTTGTGGTGACCGTCCATTCATTTCTATGGGTAAAACTCTAATCACAGCATTGACACCTTTAACCCCTACTCGGCCTTAACCCTAACCCCTACTCAGCCCTAGCCCTAACCCTAACCCCTACTCGGCCCTAACCCTAGCCCTAACCCCTACTCGGCCCTAACCCTAACACCTACTCGGCCCTAACCCTAACCCCAACTCGGCCCTAACCCTAACCCCAACTCGGCCCTAACCCTAACCATAACTAACCAAACAAAATACAAGACTTTTGATATTTTAAGTTTTTTGGTAGCAGTCACAGATTTTTGTAAAATTCAGAATCCCCTTGTGACGGCTGAAAAATTACTAATGTGTACTCACTGTACTGTGTACTCACTGTACTGTAAGGCATAATTCTCTATGTGCATTATGTCAGCACTGATTATACTCCGCAGTCAAAACACTAATTTACAGAAAATTGCATAAACTGAATTCACACTAAGTCATGCACACACTTTGCGCTTCAGATCTGCTCAATACAATGAACGGTCGTATCTTTTACAGGGGTTGCAGAGGGAAGCCCTAGGCTGCTAACCTAGTAAAGCTCGCACGGTTGTGTTGTGTGAGCAAACGCAATGTCCCGCTGTTTATGAATTTCCCTTTTTGCTTTCGGGACATGCTGCATTGCAGGGATGGAAACGCTGTATGCTGAAAGCTGACTTCACAGAAGTCATCTCACATTTGGGGAGTTTGCAGAACAGAATCAAACGTGTATTGAAGTGAATATTCCATTTTCATATGAATGCTTTCAGATTTCAAAGGAACTGAGTGTAGGTTGAGATTAGAAATCACTATAAAGTACGATGCCCTGTCTTTCTGTGTGGTTCTGTGGCTGTTATGTAACACTGTTTACATCCCAATGATTTTTTTTCTAGAAGGCTATTTTGTTTTATTTATTCTGTGTAAGAAATCAGTTCAAAATAAATAGCATTACTGTAGACTACTACTGATTTAAGTGTATTTTTTAGCATATTGTTTGTGAAGGCATACATACCAGTTGTATTGGCTGAGAACATTTTGAACATGCTGTGTCAATATATTTATATAAAAGGCATCGATAACAAGCATATAGGAGGGTTGCAATAGTCCTGCAGCATCCAACTGCAAAACGAAACAGAAAATGGCCCTCGATTTGAGTGACGCATTAATACATTTCACTATGGCACTTAATTACCTCTGAGTTTGTAACTTCACAAACTGACAGCATATTATTTCACAAACAAGAACGGCGACTTGATGAGATCGGAGCAGATCCCGTCTGATTAACAGCGGCGATGCGTCCTCAAAACGATTTAGTGTGGCTTTGCCGTCAACGGCAGGAGGGAACGAGTCTCCGAACTTCACCAGATGCTGAAGACAGCCTTCGAGACCTTCACCCCCTGCTTCTTCAAAGGCAAAGCTTTCCGTTCAGCTTATTTCTATCATGTCTATCACGAATCATTAATCTGATGTACTAGGGCACAGTCATTTACTGCAGGTTCTCATACTGTAAGTAAGTAAGTAAGTAAGTTTAATTTATATAGCACATTTAAACAGTGAGAACTGGCCAAAGTGCTGTACAATGTCTACTGCTTTGTCTTTATCCGACACGAACGGCTGCAAATTCCGCAAAGCAAAGACAAACAAAGGAACATAAGGAAAATAACTATTTTACACTATTCTAACATTTCATGAAAATTTTAAAGAACTACTCAGCTCACTGCATGGTAATGTCAGGAAAGGACATGTAGAACTAAATATTGAGGATGAATATTTTTCCACATGATTTGCGCTGTACTGACACGGCGGTTGCAGAATGTCATGTTTCGTTCAGAGCTTCATAAAAGCACGTGGGAGGGAGGTGACTCCCGTCCTGATAAGTGGAGGAAGGCGGTGTCCTGTCAGCACTCTCTGTGAGCCAGTGGCGAGTTGCGCGCTGCCCTGTGAAGTTCAGCCTTGTCCTGGCTCCCTGTCCCACTTGCTCAGCAGATATTGCAGACCACAGCAGGCTGACGGCATCCTGGCGACCCTCAGTCCTGACATGCAGTCAGCATTCCTCTATGCAAACTGCTGCTGCAGTCTTGTACTAATCAGCCGTGTTCAAAATACAACCGATTTATCAAAAAGAAAGTGTGTTTTGGAACTGTTAGTCCCATGCACGGCAAACTAAATACTGAGCAGATACAAATGCTCTCTTAAGTGACTTTAATACCAGTTAATGGACTGGATATGTGGCACGACTGAAAAATGTGGATTCCTGCTTCTCTTTTAATTCTCCGGGAAGAAAACTCACATTTTCAGGTGCAGATCTGGCTCAATTAATATATATATATATATATATATATATATATATACACACACACACACACACACACACACACACACACACACACACATATATATACACACACATAAAACAGGTTTATAACAGGTGTTAATGGTCTTATAACCAATAGGCTACTAGTTCATAATCCAAATAATGGGAGCTCAGAGGATTATGGCACTGTGCTTGTGCTCGGCTGGTCACTGGTTCAAATCCCAGATGGCTGAGTGATTTCACCACTGGGCTTTGAGCAAGGCCCTCACTCCAGGAATTGTCTGCCGCCGCTTTCTCTCATAAAAAAGTACATTACACTGGATAACTAAATAACGCATAACATGTAAATGTAATCCACATATTATAAACAGTGCTTCAGACGTGAACCCCACTGCTTCCGCAAGCCAACCATAAGTCTGGTCACCTGAAGCGCTTTGTGTGTTGGCTCCCAGAGGCCTCTGAATTCAGGCTGAGCGAGCTTCTCCTCCAGCTCCCATTCTGCCTCCTCCTCCACGCCGTCTATCCTCAGGAGGTCTACAGAGTCACCCCTGCTGGAGTCACTTTCCTCGTCCGATGCCGGGTAGCATTTGTGCTGCTCCTTCGCTCACGGCAGGAACAGAAAGGGAGCTGTTTAGAGGTTACGTAGCATAGCAGGAAGACCTGAACTCACGATTGGCTGATGAAAGTGAAGCGAAAATGTACAAATCACGGCTGCCCCCTGCTCTCTCGTGAACAGGAAGTTTAACTCACAAGAGTCACAAGGTCCTTGTTTGGCTGTGCGGATGCCGACTTTAGGTACTGCAGTAATTTTTCTCGTGATTTACTCGGCCCCAAAGGTTTGGCCCCGGTCGGTGGAGTTGGTGGGAAAAAAAGGATGCTGTGTTTCTTGTGTTTCTCTGCCAAAGCTTCTTCCCGCAACAACTTGGAGATTATTTCCACACGCTTGGATCTCTGATTCTTTTCAAATTCTCTAGAAATCAAGAGCTTACATTAAATCAGCCAGTATATTTAGTAGCGTTTATATCGCAGGACATTAAGTCACTCCTGGGGTCTTGAACTGTTAATTGTTGCAATCAAATGGTTAGTGGTTTAAGTTTCCAAAGCGGCCCTTTTATTGTACCCTTGAACAATAACTCAATCCAAATAACTTCATTAAAAATATCTAGCTAAGTGGTTATAAATGGTTACTAAATAAGCTACATAAATAGTTTTATTTTGGAATAAAATTGATTAACAAACAATTTGGAACAGGAATGAGAGTCAATAGGGTCCTGCAACTTACTCCTTTGTCCGGTGAAAGTCCTTAAGGTGTTTCTGCTGGTACATAAACTTTGTGACATCACTTCCTTCCAGCTGCAGTCTTTCTATCAAACTCTTCTCTTCCTCCTTTCGCTTTAAGGCATAACCCTTGTCCCTAGCCTGCTTTACTTGCAGGCTCTCCTGTAACACAGATATCAGCAGGTGAGTGCCAAGCACACAGCTGTTCTCAAGAATATAACATGGTCAAGTTGTTGCTCCAGACTTAACCGCTGTGTTTCATCGCCATCGGATCGCTTTCGTTATTTGCGGTCTGCAACCTATTGTGTGCTTCAAAAATGGGTATATCATTCTGGGGGGGGTTAGGTCACATTTGGCTCCTGGGATTGGGCTGTTGGTGTTAGGACATCACTGGGTTGGGAGGGAAGGGGAGCGATAAGCAGAACTTACTGTAGATTCCGGGGGGGGGGGGGGGGTTATACCATTACTGTATTTCTCAGTTAAATAAATCCAGGCCTTTTCACTCCACCCCATTTGCACACTTATTATAAATTAATGAAATGCTATTTGCGGGGGATCAAAAATTTTGCCTCGACAGCTGAGAATGATTCCTCAGTGAAAATGTCAACACCAGGTCTCAGCAGATACAACACTGCGGCCCGATCTCTTGGCTAAAACACTCTTCTGTAAGAGATTTAGTTTGAAGTCTACGTAAGAATACTTCAGCTAAGTAATCTTGACACGTGAACCTGAGAAAAGAGATGACTTTTTAAGCTAATCGTACCTGGATGGCTGTGATGTTGGACTTCAGAGAAAGGAGTGCCTGCATCCGTTTGGACATCAGCTCTTGACTTTCCTGTTCCTTTGCAGCCTTCTCCTGATGAATTCTACAGCACATGTGCAGCAAACTTTAAGAAACATTTACCCATAGTGGTTTTCCATATTTGACTCCTATATAGCTGGCTAGTTGGTGCAGCGATTGATGCTAGTGTACTGACTTCAGCACATGGCAGAATATCTATTTCTCAACATGCGTACTTGACCGAACTCGTGCTCTCGTGTACCTGTTTACCTTCCATCACCGCAGACCAGTTACAGTACAGAACTGAAGTACGAAGGACAGTAAAAAACCCCACGTCATTCTTGCCCCGCTCCAAATATCATGGATAAATTGGTTGCATCCTAGCTAAATGAGACCAATCCCATGATTCATTGCACCCAAAGTCCGTTCTAGGGAGACCAGTCTTGCCAAGACCAGAAGTACGATCTTTACGTTCTTCATATTGAGAAACATCCAATGACTCTTGTGAATAGACGTGAGGGCCTTAACCACTGCACTACCTGTAGTCCTCTCTTTCAATTACAGACTCCTTCGTGAACACCACAGAACATTCCAATACATTGTATTAACTGTACTGTACAACTTCTGAAAACCTGGGGCCTACAGTTTTTACAGGTACTCCTGGAATAGGACAACATGGTGACCTCACACTGTTAGTCCTGTTTGTGAGATATTTGTAATTTTAATATTTGTAATCACAGAAAGTCTTGGAATGCTTGCTTAATTCAGTAACAATGTTGCAAATTTATTGGTTTTATAACAAATCATTACTTTATTCATTTGTTTACTAAAAATATATATTACATTAGAAACAACCAGTAGTTTTAAGTAAAACATTAATTTCAAGTAGTAATAACTTGAAACCCAAATCTAAAAGAGCTGTTCTGAGTAAAACGTTCACTGATAAGCTCTCTCACTGGGTGAATTTTCATTAGTAACACCTCTGCAATAACATAAAACACCAAAAAAGTATGTTTAGGATCCCATTGGGAGGCAATGACTACAATTGCAATTAATAACAAAGTGGCAAGAAAAGAACTGGATGGAAAACCTGAATTAGTCAAAAAAATTATGACACTTTAAAAGAAAATGTCTGTGTGGAAGATATATGCATATTTGTTAAACACGGTTTGTTAGTGGACATTTGTTATGAAACCAATAAATTTGCATCATTGTTACAAAATTAAGCAAGAATCCCAAGACTTGCTGTGAACACTGTATTAAGAACTCAAGAAGTCATTGTCTTGAGAAGGTGAGGTGGGGGATCAATTTGGGAGGAATCTGAAAGAGCCAACTGTATTAGTCCATGGTGGGGATGTCGGGTAAGACAGAAGGTGGTCCTGCAGTGATAGAGGGCCTACCTGGTCAGGGTCTGCTTGAGGAACACGGAAGCTCTCCGCCTGCCTGCCCTGACATCCTCTGTGGCCTTCCGGCGGCTCTCCTGCTGCTCCTTCATGACAGCTGCCAGCTTCCTGCCGTCAAACAGATAAGCGACACCAGTCAGCCAACCATGTCTAATACTGTACAGTCCTCCCGTCATGTGTATCTACACAAAGGTGCACATGCAGCACTGACAGCTGGTAATACTGAGTTACGTGCAGAGGCATCAGGAGCAGTTTGCCAATGGGGAGGGTGAGTTTGCCCTGGCAGTGGGGCGGGGGGTGTATATTATGACGTCGTAATAGGCACATATTGAATAGGATGTGATACTAGAAAGATTTTAAAATAATTTTAGTATATTAAAGACTCGATCATGCAAAATAAGACTAACATTGTTTAGGGGACACGTTCACTACTAAATATGACTAAAAAAATAACTGATCCATATTATAAAATGATTTTGTCTGATACAGGACTTCGTATCTTCATATCTTCATATGTTTTGTCCTTGTGCTCTGCACGGGAGCTAATTGGTCTCAGTAATGCGCAGATTCATAATACAAGATAAGAAACTTGCTATTATTTATTTATTTATGGGGGGAGGTGTCTACCGATACTGGGGGTGACGCCCCCCCCCCCCATCTCCCCTATTTCCGACGCCGCTGGTAAAGTGGAAGATGCTTCATTTGTATTTTATAACTGATAACACAGAAAATAATCTCCAAAGAGGTAGTACCTGGCTGATCATAAAGATATCAAAACATAAATGCAGACGGAAAGACTGCGACTAATTATCCATGCATCTGTATCCCATGTTTACCCAGGTGGTAAATCGAGAGCCGATGCCAGCACACAAGACAGGGGGCACCCTGCACAGGACATCAGCCCGTCATAATGCAGACACTCGTTCTCACATCAAATCA
>JAODLC010000113.1:507196-519136 GCA_026781145.1 Hippopotamyrus pictus
ATGTTTTGGCTTTAAGCTTGGAAGTAATTTACTTTTCATTTACTTCTGTCAGTTAATCTAATTTAGCCTTCACAGGATTAAAAAATTAAATCATAACAGGATTAAATTATTTTTATACTTCATGCATTATATTATACATATTATATTACAGACATCATTGTCTTCGAAATGTGCTGTAATGCACAGAATACTATTGCCTGTAAGGCCTCTGGTGGTCTGTTTTTATATCATAAGTTACTTTATTAACAATTTATACTAGTATGAGTATAGGCACATTGGAATGCCTTAGTCTTCACATATCCCATCATGCTCTCTGTTAAGACATACACATATACAGGTGAGAAGGAGGCCTGGGGTCTGAGTGCAGGGTCTGGTCAGTCGTTAATCCTGGTGCCCTGGACCATTTTTTGAGTTTAAATGCCTTGCTCAAGGTCCCAACAGTGATGCAACTATTCTTCCCAACATGAGATTTGAACTGGCAAACTTGCAATCATAAGGACAGAGGTTTTATACCAGTAATCGTTTATCCATCTAGCTTCTAACTTAGGGTTTCTAAACTAACCCGGGTGAGGGTTCAATGATCATTCACAACCCTATTTAAACTGATATCTTGTGATGTCATTTGGTAAAAGTGAAATAGTATTCCAGATATTTATTTACTGGAGCAAACACTTTGACAGTCACCCAGTCTCCTTCTAAGCACCCAGCTGAAATATTTATACAGCTGAAATATATCTTTTCCCTGCAATGAACTGTCATCATGTCCAAGGAAGAAGTTCTTACATTTGTCTATTTATGTCAAGGTTTCAACCGCTTCAACTTAGACAGCTATTTGGGTTCATCTGATGTAACGGGTCTCTACTGTATTTTGAACGGCGTTTTTTATTTAATAAAATGGCCAAGTAAGCACAGTTATCGAAAATAATACAGTAAAGGCAAAAAACAATAAATAAAAAGCATTAAAACAGCCATAGAAGTCCTAATCATCCTTTAGTAATAACCCATTAGATTTTCTGCAACAGGAACATTTAGAAAAGCACTGCAGTCATAAAACAGATTAATACCTAAATAATGTGAAAAGACGCCATTCACTCACACATGCACACCTATGGGCAATTCGCTCTCTCTAATTCCCCTCAGCATGTTTTTGGACTGTAGGGGGGAAACCGGAAAACCTGAAGGAAACCCCATGATGACACAGGGAGAATGTGCAAACTCCACACACATGGAACCCTATCGGAGACTTCAACCCAGGTCCCGGAGGTGTGCGGTGACAGTGCTAAGCACTGTGCCCCCGCTTATCTAAATTCATTTAATTGTATTTTCTCTTTAGTATATTTGTATTGAAGAGAATGTTGCTGACAAAGAGATTTGAACAAAAGAACCCATTTGAACTTCTGTGATGGGGGAGCTGAAAAAATCTGCTGTGGTTGAATACTTGCTTCTTATGAAAACATCAGTCTTCACATTTTTAAATATTAATTATAATCACAGACTGTTTTGCTTTTAGAAACACACAATAGCTGCCTGTCACAGCGGTTGCAGAAGATAAGGAAAGCGGATGACTTGTTATATTTCTGGACTGATTAAAATCTGCTTAAAACCGAGATTTTTTGAATGAGGAGGTGTGAGCTGATCAGGAGATTTTTGTATTTTTTATTTAGAATAATAAAACAACATACTGATGGTTTTACAACAATGAGATGTGACAGGCATTGTCCTGCTGTGGCGCTGAAGTGTTACGGAGTTAGGATTGCAGTTGTTTAAGTCAGCTTTACTGTCTGCAATGGACAGGCCTGCAGACCAAACAGGGAGAGCACTGTAAGACACAATCTGAATACAAATTACATGGCATGGTTGGGAAGCAGCTGAGAAGCCTGCACAACACACACATATATATATATATATATATATATATATATATACACCACCCACACACACACACACACATAGACACAAAGGTTGTAATTATGTCTTTGTGGGGACTCTCCATTCATTTCTATGGGCAAAGCTCTAATCTCTTCAACGACTCCCGTTTTTTGATTGCATTCACAGATCCTTGTCGGGACCTGAAAAATGGTCCCCACAACATCAAAATAACAGGTTTTTATCACATTGTGGGGAGCATTTGGTCCCCACAATGCAATATAAACATAATCCACACACACATACACACACACACACACACACACACACACTTAAAGGGTCACATGGGTTGGCTGTCCATCTGTTACTACAAGGTCATGCAGGACCTATGACCAGCTGTAAGTGGAGAAAAGCTGGAAAGATGGTCCTGTGGTGGCCCTGCCAAGGCTTAGAGAAAATGTCACCTATAATTCCTCATCATTCACGTTACTGCAGAATCTGCTTTTCAAATTCACCCATTGGCCAGATGACAAAGTTTTTCTTTTAGGGCAAGCAAACAATGTAACAAATATACTAAAACAGCAACAATATCATGATTCTTTTCAATGGAACTGTACATACATCATTGTTTGAACTACATATTTTAAGTTCTCTTACTATATGTTCCATCCATCCATCCAACCATCCATCCATCCATCCAACCATACATCCATCCATCCATGCATCCATCCATCCGTTTGTTTCCTAAGCTCCTTTGTCCTCCATAGGGTCTTTTAGAAGGTGCAAAAATAACAGTAATTTCTGTTAAATACAGCTTGCTGGAAACACCTATTTCATTCCAAATCATACATTACTCTTCAGCTACAATATCATTAACTGTGCAGTACCCTTCATGAATAAAGTCGACCTATCTTGCACTTATTTGAACGGTTAAATGTTCTTTACATAATTCTATTTTTAGAAATTCAGTATCAGATTTTATTTTTAATTACTCAAACAAAGTATGCTTGTTCTGCTTGCACCATTTGTAGGTGTTTTGTATGTGTGTGTTGTGGGTAATGTAATAAACATCAGGATACGGCACAACTGTGCTGAATTATATTATGGTGCACAAGTCTTATGCTGCCAAAGAAAATTATATCTAAATTATGGTTGACATTTGGTGTGATTTTATGTCTGTCAAAGTGTATCAGCTTAGACATTTCAAAATCTCCCCAAATGTCACCCCAGTACTGCAGTAACCATCGGAAAACTGGACCACTAGCACACCATAACTGAAGTGCTGCTCATCCAGCCATCCAGCACGATACCAGTAACTTTTTGCAGAACTGAAGACATTTTTGTTACTTTTTTATTGTGTTACTGTTCACTTGTATGTTTCTAATGTTAAATTGAGATTTTTCTGAGCACATATGCAATTACTACCCAGATAAACAGTTTTAAACATTTCCTTTGACAGTTTAAGACTTTTGCACAGCACTGTATGTGATTTGTTCTATGAGTTTTTTTTTCCAGATGGAGTGTTTTCTTATAATTTCAGACATGCTGGATATGAATGTTCCTGTATTCCAGCTGAAAAAAGGTGATTTTTAGTGCTTATCCACAGCATCTCTACACTGCTGTGTCACTTGAGATTATTGTTGAAAACAAAACTGACACGCAAGTGTAGCAGATACCCCACTTTTCAGCTAGAAACAGCAGCGTTTCTTACTATACAATGAATATATTTCACACATCTAGTTCATGCATTAGAATAGATAATGTACACCCCCCCCCCCCCAAAAAAAAAAAATGTTCAAAGGGGTCCAGCGTTAATAATACTTGTAAAAATGTGGTGATAAAATGAAAATAAAATGTCTATGAATTAGTGGGTGAAATGCTGTGATTGTGCTGAGCAAAAAATATAAAGAGTCACCTGGTAATGTGTACCTGAGAAAACAGCACAATTACGGAAAGTCTAAATTTGGATTTCTGCCTGCGATATTCCACATTCTGCATCTTTCATACGTACTAGTTCAGTGCCCTAATCAAGCAAAGCACAAAGTAAAAGTATCTCTCAAAATTGAACTTAATACCTTTTTTGGAGAACCAGATATTCATATAGCTTAATTGTGAGAGTGAGCTGTGATCCACTGCTTGCTTTCAAACTACGCTGAGTATATGTGCAGTCTTGTTACAGCTAAGCAATGTCAGAGAGTAATAATATTCAAATTTGGGGTAAAAATACCACAGAATGGAGATGAGTATTATTATTTGGCAAGTTCTACTGGCCTACTGTGTAGATTACTGCGTACACACATACACACGCACACACATACATACATACACACATTTTATAAAACCATGCACTACCAAACCGGTAGGTTAGTCAATCAAATATGGTAGGGTATTGGGAGAAAATGCACATTAGCCATTTGAACTCTCCTTTGATGATTTGGGCAGGATTACAGGTGATCTAGTGGTTAGATAAGAAACCCTGCTCAGTCATTTGAGTCCAATTTATCCCCGGACACATGTAATAATCGTGGATTCGTTGTTTAAGAGGCTGGACTTGTGGCTGAAGGGTTACAGTACTAACAGAAAAATAGTCTCATTTTAGAGTGAGGTAGTTAACTCAAATTACCAATCTAATGGACTAAAGAGAAAAACGGCACGTGGATATCAGTCGCCTTGGATACTCCGATCAGTAAATGAATCGTAAAAAGCAATATAATGCGCAAGGTGATATTGACTGTGGATGTGCGTTCAAAATATAGGCTATCCGTACAACGCACTTCCGCTTTAATCGTCCGCTTGAAAGCAGAAATTTGAATTTTAGTGAAGACAAATTATCTGAAGCTATGAAATGTATTCGCTGTCAATGATTATATAATTCACACACCAATAGATCAAACTTATGTTAGTGCCTCACAAAGGTTGGCTGGAAATATTTCCGAACCTTGTAAGACAGAAAAAAATACAGAAAATAATAATTATTATTGTGAAACTATGCTGTTATGTTTTTTTTTGGCAAACAATGCATCTGAATTATTTTTTATTTATAAGGATGGTGTGAAGACATCGCTGACTGCCATTATAACGCTTATAGGTTACTGCAGGCGACCGGATGATGATTTCTCTTGCTCTCACGAGCGGTTTGTGCTGAGTGTGTGTGGGTGTGTGTGTGCGCTTGTGTGATCGGTGCTTTACAGCGACTGCACCAGTCAACTCTATTAGAGGCGAGTTCAGTGGGAGAGGATCGCGCGCGCCGCGCCGGGACCAGCGCTGGGCATGGGTAGCACGAGGCGCGCTCTGCTCCCAACTACCGCGCTTCGCAGGGCAGGCATGCTAGCCACTTTGCTGCCGTGACCTCCTGATCGATTGCTGTTCAGTTCTGGAGAACTTTGTAAAGCTTTAGATATGGAGATAATCACATCAGCTTTGGCCGTGCTATTGCTCCTTTCGGTCCAACGGAACAAATTAACCAGGTAGTGTGAAATGCCGCTGCATGCGGTTCTCTTTTCTTTAATCGGGCTGGGAACTTTAATTTGTTTTTGACAAGATTTACGTGTGACCGAAGTGAATGTTTACATGTAAAGCGTTTTAGCATTGGTGTTTAAGCTGTCAGGTTTCTGCAAAGGCAGCATCATTTACTGTGGCAATATGTTTTCATACTGCAGCTTTGATCATAAAGTCACGGTCTCATTTCATGGTCATCTTTTCATTTAACGAAATGCTGCCATTTCAGACCATGATGCATGTTTGTTGTTTCCCATTAATCCTTGATTATGATTAGAAATTACGCTCTGAGTTGGTTCTAGATTTACAGTAAGACCGTACAATCTGGTTCTATAATAATACCTACTGTAACCTAGATTCTACTCCGAATCCCTACGGTTTTTTCATCCACTAGAGAAAAATCAATCAAATAAAAAAAAAGAACGTAGGGGGTGTTTCGGTTCTATTTAACAATGTCTTGAAATATTTTCAATTTAAGGATGGATTTTCTGTTTTCAAACATGAACCTTGTAATATAACTTTGTAGCGCACATGACACATTTCAGTTCCGTGAACATAACTTTTGTCTGTCAGCATTAGAATGAATTTAAATGAGTTTATGTGCGAGTGTCTTTGCTGTAATCTTGGCACATTCAAGTTAGACGAACTTTCAGCAAATCTGGAGCAATATAGGCAGAATAACTATATATATAAAATATTTAAAATGTGTGACTTTGTAGCTTTGCTGTAAGCCTACATAATAAATTGAGTCCAGTACATAAAATGAATGCTCGAAAAGCATCTAATTTTAATGTTTCATTTTTCCTATTCCCATGAATTCTACATTTCATAATGTAACTTGGTGAAAACTGTTTCTATAAAGGAAAACAGTTAAGTACGTACAACTGGATATGTACACAGGAAGTGTGACAGTGACACAGAATATGGTGCAGAAAACACTGCTATACATTAATAAGAATGTGTGAAACAACGACTGGATTTAAAATGTTGCAAGGAATAATGAAAGAACTGGGGTGCAGCTTTGTTCAGGAAGGAAAATGATTCCTGAGCGCGACTCTTCGTCCAGCTCCGGGAGTGGGCCATTGATTGACCAATTTTAGCAGCTACAGAAGAGGGCAGCGGTCCTTGCACACTGAGTGCAGGGTAACTTTCAGCAGGGCGGGTGCTGGCTACAGAAGCGATGCTGTGGCTGAAAGTTACAAGTTCAAATCCCAGGACAGCAATCAGAGCTGCTTTGCCTTTGCTTAGATAAAATATGACTGTTGCTGTGTCATTGCTTTCACTTATTTGGGTCTGAGACAGCATTATACTCTTTCTCAGGTATGGAGTTAGAAACTGCAGGTGACTGAGACTGAAAACGACATCCATCCTATAAAAAATAGTCTTTCACAGCAAAGATCTTGAAGCATATAAAGGACCATCTTACAAAAGCTCAATTTTATGAACCTTCCTATATAAGGCAGATTCTCAGCCACTTAGTTTTGCCACCAGAAGCTATAAGACGGTGCAATGATCCAGCATTTACCGCAGATGGATGGATGGATAGAAAAGCTATTTATATTGCAGTCTGTATAAAGGCTCTCTGCTGTTGTGTAAGACCGTAAGGCCTTCTGATGAACCAGCATTGCATGGTCAGAAAAGGCCTGTAGATCAGCAAATCTGTACAAACATCCTCTTCTGGTCCGTCATGCTCCTGTGTGGGTCACGCCGCTTTTCCCATTCGTTCTTACGTAATCAACGCAAATACTGAATTGGAATTGAATTGGACTGGCATAGATGTGCAGAAACAAAAAAGGGTCAAGAATATCACAAAACGTAAAGCTGACATGAGTGTTTAATCGTTTGGTGTTTGTAAAATACGATTTAGTAAAAATAATCAGACAAACTGTACATCCATGAAACTGCTAGACAGAATATCCCAAATTCCCATCAGCATCTGTATAAATAAGTACTCTCTTTATTGGGATATAAACTGCTCCCCAGCCAGCTTCTGTTTGCACTTTTCATGTGTAATGAAATCAAAATTAATAGTGAACAATGTCCCTGTTGGCGGTTCATAGTTCTTCCTACCTCCGGCCGCCCTCGGCGGGCTCACGGTGGGTGACCGTGAGCGACCCACAAGCCTTGCCGTCTCAGAGATGCTCTGACCCACACGTCTGGCAATAATGATTTGGCCCTTGTCAGAGTCACTCAGATCATGATCTCTGCCCAGTTCTTCTGCATTCAGCATGTTGACTGTGAGTACTGAATATTAGCTTACCGTGTGGCGCATCCCGAACCTTGATGTACACCATCTTTAGGGTGGGGGTAGCACCGTCTTTAGGGTGGGGGTAGTCATGATGTTTTGGCTCATCGGTGTGTATAATGTACTCAGTACCAGTCAAAATCTGGATACACCTACTGTACTGAAAATCATGTTAGAAAACTACCTTATGCACACCTCGAGATTATGTAGTGAGTATTATCTTCCGAAGAAGGAAATATGTGGAGTGCTGCGACAGATGACCTGGCCCCCACAATCCACCCCCGACCTAAACCACACACAGCTGGTTTGGGATGAGTTGGATCAAAGAGTAAGAGCAAGGAAGCCAACTTGTGCCCAGAACTTGTGGAAACTCCTTCAGGACTGTTGGAGAAACATTCCTGGCGGCTACATCTTTCATTGCCTCAAGGCGTTTTACTATAAGGTGAATAACACAGCTAAAACAGAGACATTAAAAGCAGATGTGTCCAGACACATGTATGCGCATGTATATGTATGTATGACCCTGATTATTTATTCTATTCTATGTCCATTTTAATACTATTTCTATGTGTGATGCTTGTAGTAAGGCAGCTGACTACTTCATTTCATTTTGTATGTGCACAGTAACAATAAAGTTGTTTTTAACTTTCCAACTACTAAAGCAGAAGCTTTGGCTTAACATAAATACATCTGAAAATCTCCCATTCTTTAACCATTTTACAAAAAAAGTTACTTTTGAAAAAAATAATAAACAATTCAGTTTTAATTACACACTTATTTAAATTGCTGGCAAACCAACAAAAGTACTGTTCTGATGATGGAAGGTTGCTTTCTGGAAAGTACCCTAAAAACACGCAGAGTGATTACATAGATCTTATCTTTAAACAGATATGTCAGTCATAAATGTACCTAACGACAAAAAGAAATACATTTTCAAGGAATAAAAAGCCTGTAATCATATTTAATTAATAGAAGAAAGATACATTTCAAGGTTGCTTGTATTCTTTTTCGCCTGGGACCCTGTACTGGATAAGAAGGCAGAAGTTGATGGGTGGATGGAGGATATTTTATCTTGGAAGCCTGGCCATTGTTACTGACATGCCATCAGAGAGGCGTGGGACCCCCCCTCCCTCCATAACAGCCTGTGCAGTCCAGCAGAATGCTGCTGAAACTGCAAACTCAGCTACGGGATTATATATATATTGGTGCGCGGTCGGAAGGCACTTTCTTCCTTGGTTGAGCTCTGGAAATTGGACACAATTTTCGAGCTTTAATTCAGCTTTCAGAGCAAAATGTGGCAGGAAAATCTACATTTTTCCACTATCATGTGTAAATCAAGATGGAGTGGTGTGGTTCAGAGGGGTGTGTATTCATACACTTATATTAGCGTGCGCTGTTTGGTCACAGTGTAATTATCAAATAATCAAGTATTTTTATATATTAAAACAGGAAAGGTTGAAGAATCACAGCGTCCTTGCAGCTGCGTAGACTTATGGATATTTATGGTGATTTTCTGTTGATAAATGACCATCTTTTCACATGAAATTCATACACAGAGTACGGAGTGTCAAGTAGATCTTGCTGAAAACATAAAGCTTCTCACTCATCCTCACTAAGTGTCCAAACGAAGAGAAGTGATTATCTGTGGAAAAGCTGCTAGTGGGAAAAGGGTCGACTGCGGAATGGTGTTAAAGAAATCATCTCGATAAATCTAATAAACTGTCTTGTGCTCTATGCATGCTTAAGTGCAATACTAGATAAGCAGATGAAGGAATGATGGATCTTAATAAAACATATTATTTTTTAACTACAATCCCATTTACAAAAAAGTTGGGATGCAGTGTAAAATGTAAATAGAAGCAGAATGCAATGATTTATAAATGATATAAACCCATATTTGACTGAAAATAGAACAACGTCTAGGCATTTGCTTGATTTGTTTTATGACAAATATGTGCTAAATTTGAATGTGATGCCAACAACACGTTTCAAAAAAGCTTGGGTAGCTCGGGTGCGGCGGATCGAGTCCTCTGCTGCATCACCTCTTTTAACACTCTATGAAGGTCTGAGAACTGAGGCCAGCTGCTGGAGTTTTGAAAGTGAAATGTCATCCCATTCTTGCCTGATAGAGGATTTTATCTGCTCAACAGTTTGAGGTCTCCATTGTTGTATTTTTCGTTTCATAGTGCGGCAAAGTCAATGGGTGAGAGGTCAGGACTGCAGACAGTCCCAGTCTATCACCCGGACTCATCTACTGCGGAGCCATGCTGTTGTAATACGTGCAGAATGCGGTTTGGCATTGTCCTGCTGGAATACACAAGGCCTTCTCTGACAAAGACGTTGTCTGGATGGCAGCACATGTTGATTTTCAATTAAATATGGGTTTATAAGATTTGCACATCATTGCATTCTATTTTTATTTACATTTTACACAACATCCCAATTTTTTTTGGAAATAGGGTTATATTTCAAGTTGTTTGCTGAGTTCAGTTTTATTAGTTGTAGTCGATGGAGCTGAAATTCTGCCACTCCTAGCTGGGAATACAAACACCTGAAATCTTCCGCCTTTAAATGAGGCAGTTACAGTTATAATCACCCAGTGTGTCTTTCCAAGTGTGGCTGGCCATATTGCCTGAAAGTAATGCTTTGAACTGGCTGTGTTCAAAGAATTTTTGCTTCACTGGCTTAATGATGGGCCACATTTCAGCCGCTTTTTTCTATCTGTATTGTCTCCATTTCCAGTCTGCACCTTTTGTCTTTTTCACCCCAATTTATGGATATGGTTTCTTTGCATGTGTAGAAACGCTTGAGGTCAGATTAACACAAGCAGGGATGTAGGAACTAGACAGGATGTGGGGGGGGGGCATATACTGTACCTCCCAATAATTAATTTGGATTCATTCATCCTTCTTAAAAAACAGACCTTTACATTTAGATTAGTAAGTTGTGTTCCACTTCCATTGTCAAACTGTCTCCTATGTCACTAAACAGAAGCCCCTAAATGAGAATCTTGCAGTTTAATTAATACTGAGAAGAACGTGAGGCCCTTTCCACCTTAGTGACGTAACGAGATGGAATGGATTAAACAGGGCTTCCAGCTGTTTGATCTATAGTCCTTACTGACAACCCCAGCTTCAGATCTTATGGTATAATTGCTACGATGACAATTTTTACCTACTACACTGTTGTATATTTCTTAAAAACAAATACTTCACTTTCCTAGCTCAAGGGCAGTTCAGACGTTCTTGTCTGGGAATTGAACCAACAACCTTCAGGTTATACATGTCCTCAATTGCCTTGTGACCTGCCACCCATCAAACCAAATGTTTTTTTTTTCTTCTGCTCAATTTTCAGGACACAGAGAGCTGGACTTGTTTCCAAGTCACTTTGTTAGAGGGACGTCCATTTACTGTCCCTATAGACCAGGGACAAACCCCCCCCCCTCACCACCTTGTTAGAGGGACATCCATTTACTGTCCCTATAGACCAGCGACAAAAACCGACAACAGAACAAAGCAGTGATAAATGCATGTCATTGACTCCCAATGTCATTGATTCTGAGCCCCCCCAATAACCCAGACTGTTACAACCACCAAAAAGGTGAACATTTAGTTTAATTCAGAAATTTGGGATCTTATTTACTTGATTACTTAAGGGAAGTTTTTTTAAGTCATGTGGATTGTTTTGTCACTGCTGCTTTTTTAATTAAAACATAAACATAGTAACTGCACTATTACGTGGAATGTGTAGCAAAATAATAAGGAACCTACAATTGAAAGGTTGTTGGTTCACATCCTAGGGGCATGTGTAAGGCTGCAACCTTGCTCTATGAACAAATTCACATACATGCTGCATCTGAATGACTAAACAGTAATGTGCTATACCACCAGACAGGCTGAGGACTGGAGTACTTTGGTCCTGATGTACACATCTCCCCTGCATTAACATGCATGCTGTAACTGAGTGACTGACCAGTAATGTGCTATACCACCAGACAGGCTAAGGACTGGAGTACTTCGGTCCTGATGTACACATCTCCCCTGCATTAACATACCTGTTGTAACTGAGTGACTGACCAGTAATGTGCTATACCACCAGACAGGCTGAGGACTGGAGTACTTCGGCCCTGATGTACACATCTCCCCTACAGTAACACACATGCTGTAACTGAGTGACTTCGGCCCTGATGTACATGTCATATTTAAAATTCTTGATGTGTAGGATTCAAGCTGATGTTTTGTTATGCATTTCATAAGAAACATAAGAACATAAGAAATTTACAAACGAGAGGAGGCCATTCGGCCCATCAAGCTCGTTTGGGGAGAACTTAA
>JAODLC010000113.1:533269-546281 GCA_026781145.1 Hippopotamyrus pictus
CCGATCCCACTCCCATTACCAGTTCCTATTATTTCACTTTTAACTCCTCCCCTTCCTTTTTTTTTTTTTAAACGCCTCTCTGTTTTTTTTCCTCTTGGATTTTATACGTGGGACTCATGTCCCGCCAGTTGAACAGTCCCCAGATTATTAAAAGCAGTTCCTGCAACACCTGTGTTTATCTCCGCTGCCTTTATCTCCGGCTGCCCGTTTCGTGCATTTTCTCAGCACCTGTGTTTCGTAATTATTGCCTGTGACTTGATGAGAAGCGGTTCAATGTGTGTGTGTGTATGTGTGTGTGTGTGTGTGTGTGTGTGTGTGTGTGTGTGTGGGGGGGGGGGGGGGGTCACATCAACGCTGATAGTCTTAACTCAGTCAACTTATAACGATTTTTCACGAGTACTTGTGAAAAACTGACTATAACTCTCAATTGTTAAAGCAGGCCCATGTTCGATATTAAACAGCGCCAGCAGAGGTTCAGAGGCCACTGAGTAGAATCTTAAATGTCCCCTATAGTAGTAGTGTATGGTGTAATGTACCCTGTATGAGCTTGAATTTAGAGTAACCTCATTTACACAGAAGAAAGATCTGACATGTGGCATTATAGTAACATAACAGACTCACTTCCTGTATGTGTGTAGAAGAAGGATATGATGTCAGGTAGACACAGTGTGAGCCACCATTAGAGCTGTAAATACCATGGTTTACCCCGCCATAGTATTCTTGGAGGATTCTGTAATATACCATGGTTTACCCCGCCATAGTATTCTTGGAGCATTCTGTAATATACCATGGTTTGCCCCGCCATAGTATTCTTGGAGGATTCTGTAATATACCATGGTTTACCCCGCAATAGTATTCTTGGAGCATTCTGTAATATACCATGGTTTACCCCGCCATAGTATTCTTGGAGGATTCTGTAATATACCATGGTTTACCCCGCCATAGTATTCTTGGAGCATTCTGTAATGCCAGTGAGGCACTGGGTGGGAGGGAATCGGGGCAGGAAACCCTTATCGCAGCCTGCTGGACGCTGGGGCAGCCCTAGGTGGGGAAGGGAACAGCTTTGGTTCTGCAGGAAACCAGTGGCGGGTCGACTCCCAGGCCAGTGATAACTCTATCCTGTGGGCTGGGAAGGTGACATCATGAGAGACGACGATGGGCACCATTTTATCTGCGACTCGTCCCTCCCCCTGTTCCCCCTTCCTCATCTGTCTCTCATGCGGGACACCGGGCTGTATCCAGAGTATCCCCTGCACCTTGCTTATCTTGCCATCCTGCCCCAAGCACTGGCTCCCATGCGCCGTACAATGCTCCAGGTTTCCTGGACAAAGTGAGCCATGGTGGGGGGGTGTGCGGGGGGGTCCCTTTAAAAGTTGCATGCATGCTTGTGCAGCTTGGAGAGTGGAAGCACCAGGTCCGGGAATTTGTGGGGATAATCTAAAGAGAGCAGTATTCTACCGAAACAACTGGGTCAGGACGAAGCTGAAGCCCGTAAGTCTGTTTTGGGGGAGGGGGGATGTATGTTTGGAAGCAGAGACTAAAGAGTTCATAACTTTTATGAGAATAAAGGGTAAATTCATTGTTGTGGTAAGCAGAGGTTATCAGGGAAAGAGCTGCTTGTACTTTGGGGGCAAATTAACATTTTAAAAGGGTGGTTCAATCAGAGCTGAAGGACCAGTCATCTCAGAGTGTCAGATGCTGATTCCTTCACTTAAGTGAGCTGATTGTTTCCATAAAATAATAACGAATAGTCCATTTTTTTGTATGATTTGGAATGGAATTTTGGTATGGAAAATGACTAAATATTGAGACTTTTATGATTAAGAAACTGCTGGAATAGATTTTGAATGCCTTTAATACCACTCTATGAAAACTGAGAGCATATGGACGTGGCTTTGCAAATATTTTGAGCAGCCTGGAATAAACCGGGAAATTTGCAGTGAGCAGCACAGTCTTGACCTCAACCAGATGGAACATTTTTCGGTATGAATTGAAAGGCTGAAAAGGACAAGGTGAAGAAGGCCCCTCTTCAGTCAGGCAGCTTACTAAGAGTTTAAATTGCAGTGTTGGTGGCAGATCACAATACAGAGATTAGTGAAATATTTCCCATAATGCATTACTAGAGTCCCTAAGGTTAGAGACTGGTCTATTAAACTGACACATAAATACACTGGTCACATTACTTTTGGCATATTGTTGGTTAACTTGACACATACAAATGTGCAAATTGCAATTACAATGACTGAATTACTTTCGAACATCTTCTGGAGGAAATGACACAGTATAAACCATTTTTATTCAATGTCTCCACTTGATATTTGAATCTTCTTTATAGTGTGGGAAATCTGTTGCCTGTAGATGGCGCCCCAGAGCTTGCCCACATGCCCCTGCGGTCGGCCTCCCTGGGCGCTGGACGTCCTGCTGGCGGTGCTGAGCCACGCTCTGTTCGCGGCGCACGGCGCTGTCACTGTCTGGCGGGTGGTGGCCGTCACAGGGGAGGCCAGGCACTGGCTGCTGCTCACCGGCGCCGCCCTGCTGGCCGTGGAGATCGCCGTCACCCTCCGGTGCAATCGCAGTGCAGAGTGGAAATGGTGAAGCTCCGCCGCCCCGCCAGCACTGTCTCCTTCCTCCTCTTCCGACCCATGAAGCTCCTCTATAAATGTGCTCCACTACAGTCAAAACAGTGCAAACTGACACCAGATATATCAACTTCACACACCACTCCAGTGAAATGAAAAATCCAGGAGACAAACACAACGGCCCCTGAGTTAAAATGATTAGACAGGCTGTGTGGAAAGAGTTAAATCATATTTCCTTTTCCATTAATGGACATGGATGGTATTTTTGGGCTTCAAGGTTAAACCAACAATGGAGCAAAAGGCAGACAGCAAATTATTCCCAAGAATGTGTCAGCAATCTTTGGTCTCTCGGTGCCAAATAAGGATTCATTTTTTGCCCTAAATTAGTTTTCGCTCTAAACATTGCGGTATTGTAATGTGAGCCGATACCTAAGCGTGTCATTACAAAGCGGGGGCTTGTTCTCTATTAGTCTGACATGATTAGCCGCTTAATATTGGTCCAGTGACAATACCCCGGTTTTCTTAAACAAGCCAACCCCCCCACTCTTATCTATAAGCTCTTCTCGCCAACCTCTTTCTCTTATAAAGCCCGCCACCCCCCATACTTAAGTCAGCACAGAATTAACATAAAGCTGACTGGGTGACCTCAGAGACGGGTACATAAAACAACAAGAATCATCAGCTGACCCCACAGAAGTTTCATGTTCCTTCAGCTCTAGGCAAAGCTTCACTTGGGAGGCCCCCTTTCCAAGGAAATTGATGATCATTTCAGGTCATTCGGGGGTCCTAGGCAACTCTGTATTCTGCCTATAGCCAGAGCTGGTCATGTTTCTGCCTGCGCATAAGCAATTTTTTTTTGATGTTTAGGTTTTCTTTTTTTCGTATTTTATGTAATTATTCTTATTCATAAATTATACATGAACCTATAATATATATGTATTTCATGACTTTGTCTGGGCCCCCTTGTGCTGTTCGGGCCGCAGGCAGCTGCCTAGTCTGCCTTTGTCAGAATCTGGCCCTGTACTCCTGAGAACTTCCCCGTCTCCATGAACCAGGAGCACTCTGGGATCACGTTTACCTTGGGACCCTCACTTCTGCAAGCCTTTGAGCTCGCCTGCAGTGTGTAAAACCCCCTGCTTGGGCTGGGGGGGGGCGGACATCCTACACGAGATGGGAATAGTTTCCCCTCTAAATCAACGCAACATCCGCATTACTGTGGGTCGGTGAAATGTAAAGTGTCGGGTGTCTGCCCGCCTCCAGGTTTTCCCCGATGGTCTTCCTGTACCTCAGCACCGTCGTCCCGTCTATTTGGTTCCTGGAGCTGAACCTGCTGCAAACCAGCCTGCCGAGCAATAGCTCCACGGGGAGCGATCTTCTGATCCTCTCCCATATACCCATCGTGGCGGTATGTACTCCAGGGTGATTGCTTTGCCATCTTTCACGCCTGCCTGAATTTTATTTCCTATTGTTTTTTTTTTTCCAAGGAATAGGCTGCAATTGAAGAAACAAGATACATCTAGGGCAATGCTTCTCAATCCAGTCCTAGGGGACCCCCAGACAGTCCACATTTTTGCTCTCTTTCAGGTCGCGGTAGGGAGCTGGGGGGGGGAGCAAAAACATGGGCTGTCTGGCAGGGAGCAAAAACATGGACTGTCTGGCAGGGAGCAAAAATGTGGACTGTCTGGCAGGGAGCAAAATCATGGTCTGTCTGGCAGGGAGCAAAAACATGGACTGTCTGGCAGGGAGCAAAAACATGGACTGTCTGGCAGGTAGCAAAAATGTGGACTGTCTGGCAGGGAGCAAAATCATGGTCTGTCTGGGAGGGAGCAAAAACATGGACTGTCTGGCAGGGAGCAAAAACGTGGACTGTCTGGCAGGGAGCAAAAACATGGACTGTCTGGGAGGGAGCAAAAACATGGACTGTCTGGCAGGGAGCAAAAACATGGACTGTCTGGCAGGGAGCAAAAACGTGGACTGTCGGGGTGTCCCTGAGGACTGGGTTGGGAAACCTTACTCTAGGGTTTGTGCTCTGGCTTCAGGATATGTATAATATGTGCTGTAGCCTACAAAATTCAGACTACTGCATGAATCGCAACTCACTCGGATTGTATACTGGTTAATAAGGAATTGGATTTGTGACCAAAATGTTACAGGCTTAAACATGAACCTACAGGGAGATTTCAGCTCAGCTATCAAAAAAGGTGAAAGATTCAGTTAAGTGGGTAAACTGTACATTATTGCAGATTAAACTGCCTTTTGAGAAGGTAAATATATTAAAGTAGCAGGTTGTGAACTAACCTTGTCAGTGAAATCCTTTGTGTTAAGATAATATCTGAATTGCTTTGTTAAACACTATTCAGTACAAAGAGAAAAACAAGTGAGCGGAGGTCATATATGCCATTTTGGACAAAATCCTCCATTACATGGCTAAATTGTGGTAGCAGTTAAAGACACAGAAATGATTGCTGCTAGTTCAAGGGAGCAAACCACAGGAATAACATAATATCACACGACACAGAGCCTGACAGAGCTGGACCCAGAGAACTGGGTGGCGGGACTGGAGCAGACCATGCTGATGGTGCTGGTGTTGGGCCGGTGGCTCATGCCCAAAGGGAACATGTCCCGGGACCAGCTGTCGCAGCTCCTCATGGCCTACGTGGGCCTGGGCGCTGACATCCTGGACATCTTCGACACCTTCAGGGAGCCGGAGGTCAAAGCGAACCGGGCTGTGGTGCTGGCTGGGCTCGGCCTCTTCACATGGGCGCTCATGCAGTTCCCACTGGTGCTGACCCAAAGCGGCCCCCCCAGCAGCCGCCCGGACCCCTCCTGCGACTCCAGAGAGGCCTGGAGCCTCCTGCTCACTGTCGGCCTGCAAGACGGACCCTTCCTTGTGTACCGACTCTACCTCATGGCCTGTGAGAACGTGCTCAACCAGCTGATGATCTTCTTCACCTGCAAGAACATCCTTGTTGTCCTCCTAGAAATATACCGCATACTGGTGGTCCAGTGTGAGAAGAAAGGACCTATGAACTCGGGTCAATGCAGCGAGGAGATTCGTGGAGGCAATACAGACCAAAGCAGCCAGCCTTAGGCTATATATAAAAAATATTACATAAAATTATATAATAAACAAGACAGACACCCTTAACCCCTACTCAGGCATTATGTTGGTCACTTATTAATACTTTTGCCGTTAATACCTTAACTAAATATTTTGCACAGCTGATGAAATCGCTAATGGTTTCTGCCACAGACTAATGGTTATTTGCGCTAACGATTGTAATATATCTTTCTGCATCTAGTACTGCAATTTTTTTAGTGAAGGAAAAAGAAAGGGGTAATATGAAGACAGAAATAATGACAATGAACCATCTTTAATTATTAATCTGTATTTTTTACACGTTATGGTTAAGAAATGCTAATTTAATAACTTTGTGGTTATCATAAATTCCAATTCACTTTTTAATTTGAGCTATAAAATTGCTACAGCACACCTGTAATGACAAATTCGTGTTCTTAGACCTTATTCTTTCCAAGAAACATTATTTATTAATGGTTTAAAGCGCTGACGTATTTGAATCTTTCATCCTCCACGAGGTGGCAGTGTTAACGTTTCAAACCGTCCAAGCTTAGTCCTATAACAGTAACAAGAAAAAGCTGCGTTTAATGACAGCGACTGGACAAATAAAACATTTCCCTTCCATAACTTCAGAAACCGTACAGTGGTCAGTATATTGACTGTCTACTTCCAGCTACTCACATGCAATCAGGGTAATGCAGTGACATAAAAATGACAAATGACGGTGTTTATATTAAAATCTATAATATGTAATTAAATGTGCATTCAGAAATACAGATTACGTGTATTTAAGGTATAGTGCTACGGAGCGGCCGCCGCTTAGCCGATGCAACGCGGAAAGACGCCCCCACGTAAGGCGTGGGCTCGGTGAGACACGGCGTCGCGCTTACAGGGGGTCGTGAGCATGCCGTGGTTCCTGTGCGCCGTGGAGCTTTTCGCTGTTTGGCCTGTTAAAATATCGCACGACATGACTTTTGTCTCCACGTTCCCACCGAGGGCTTCACTCTTAAGAAGTGACAGTAGATAAGATATCTTCTTTTTCCGCCGCAGAGTTATCAGCGTTTGTTTGTCGGGATTGTTTAGACTCACTGAGCTCAGTATTTTCCACCGCAGAACCATTTTCTCTAGTTTATGAATCACTTGAGTGACACTCATAACCATGCGAATAAAAAGTGCAAACTGGCAATGCAGAAGGATGCTTCTGTTACCGTTTCTGGGTGAGGAGAATAGGAACAGGTCATTTTAGTGTGAAACCCTGCCTGAAAAACCTCCTAAGCTGATTAAGTCTGAATCCTGTACCTGGGGTAATGACGACCATCAGTTATAGGAAGGATACACTTTATTCCCCTAACACAAAAAAAAAGCAACAACGAACCAGAAAACTCAGATTTCAGGGTTTTCCCCGCATACAGCTGGCGCCTCACTATGCGTTTCCACTGCGGAGTTCCGGAACCTATACGAAACTACACCGCAACGTTATGACAATGGAGGATAATTATGTAGTTATTCGTTAGTTATTGGGCCTGCAACATTTATAATTCATTAATAAACCTGGCCAGTAGATCGATCCTTCATTTTCCAAGGATAATAAAAAAAACGATTTAACATTATTCCGCTATTAAGCGCTGGCAAGTTTAACCGCCAGCACCAACGATAAAAGTATATTGGTTATCGATGATAATTTCCGATGCACAAATATGGAGATGCAAGCAAAAATGTATTAATTGATGTGCAAATAATTGATGTGTAATTGCGGTACAGAAACAATTCCCTCTGCTCTCTTTTTGCAGAACTACACAATCGTGCTGTGGAAGTATACAATCGTGCCGAGTTCCTGCGGTGTGAGCACGACAAAAGTCCCTGGTTCCGGAAAAGCTTCTGGTTCCAGAAAAAAATAAACGTTCTGCTGGTGTGAAAGCGCCTACTGCTTTAGAAGGATTTCATGCTTAAATCAAATCAGGGTTTTTTAAAATTTCAACCAACTTTAAATTCACCGTCAGGCCTCCAGAAAGCTTCACATTAAAAAACCTGCCCTATAGCTGTCTGCTCTTGTGAATTTTGGTACTTCTGAAATACTGTAACTCTGGCGACACTAATAAATGGAAATTGGGACGCTAACACTCTCCTGCACTAGAAGGCAGTGTTTTGCTTTACAGCAAGAGATTTAATTCAACAAATTCACAGACCACCCACTATAACCTATCAGTTACGTGCATTACCACCTATCCATTTTTAAAACCTCTTAGCCAAGTTAGGGTCGTGTTTATGCGCATTTATAACCATCAATTTCTAGTGGGTAAAATGTAATGCATGTGCAAGTTGGGAACGACATGTTATATCAGATCATGCATTTTATCCTCATTGCTTCGACATACTTATTTCAAAGGTTCGGTAACACAGAAATAATATAAAATATTTATTGTTCATTGTGCAAGTACATGGGTATGCGGAAACTGTGCGAATTAAATCCTTACTCTAGTAAATCAAATTTAGTTTTGAAGAAAGCATTGACGATTTAATACATCACGTATATCGGCTGAAGAAAGGAAACTAAATCGTAAATATAGCAAAATGAAAGCATCCTCGCCTAGAGGCTGAAAAATACCCTCCGCCTGGCATTAGCTGTACGCCTTAAAGACATTGTGCGTACTCGTGGGAGGATGTCCTATCAGCCGATCCAAGCTAGTTAAACCATCAGATGCCCCAGATAAAAAGCGAGTGCAGGAAGAGCAGCACGCTTCCTTGCCTTCCCACCCTGAAAGCGCCTCCCCTCTTTCGCTCCTCAAAGGCTTTACGTTCTCAAATGCGTGTAAAATGCTTCATGTAAGCGTTTGCAGTGAACAGCGAAGTTCTGACTGAAAATTCATTGTGCGATACACGGTTTCTTCCTCACACTTTTGTCTTTATTGCTGTTCACGTAAAGCTTAATCAATCAGACCAGATTTTCCTTAGTCTACTATGCAAATCCCTGCTACAGGGAGGTTGGGACCAATCAATGCTTAATACCCATAAGTGTTCTCAATTCCAGCTCTTGAAGAACCAAGCTGTACTGCTTCTGTACTATATACTCTGTACTATGTTGTGTTTGATTCAGAACAATATTAACATTCATATTTTCCTGAGAATATATTAATTTTATTTTCCGCTTGTCCAATTGATGGTTTTAGTAATGAATGCACTGCACATAATTCCTGTCTAACTCTTTGGGTTCATTTTACAATTGTGATCTTTTCACTGGGTATAACATTGTGGCCCAGTGGGTATCACTGGTGCCTCATACCAATCCTCATAGGGTTGCTGGTTCAAATCCCACCTCTGCATCATGTAGTGAATTCAGCATGCTCTGCAATCCAGAAACATGTAGTTAGGTAAATTGGTGTCTCTAAATTGCTTATACAATGTGTGAGTAATGGACTGGCATCCTGTTCAGGCTGTTCCCTTGGTGTTGTCCTGTGCTTCCTGAGATAAGGACTAGGCTGACTGTCATTCTGCACTAGATAAGCACTTTGTACATAATATGGATGCCTAAGCGGATCTAAGCAAGCCAGAGTCACAGGAGGTAACCCAGAAGTTATGGACAGATCAAGGTAGGCAAATGTCCAGCTGTACGAAGGTGCCAAAGCGTATCCTGCCATGAATAAAGACAATCTGATTAATGAAACAGAAAGTAACAAAAGCATCTTAATTGAAACCTCACTTCAAAGATTCGGTCAACCAGTAAATATGTTTTTTTTTTTTTTACGGTTTACACTCTAGAGAAGGGCCAATTTGCAACTGTTATTAAAATACGTAATGATATGCACTGTCTGTGGCACAGAAAGAAAAACAAGACACATGACGCAGTGCCAAAAAAAAAATCACCTAAAAATTGTAAATGGTGTGGGTGCAGTAGTATTTATTGATTTTCGTCATGTTCATTTTCTTTATATCAAACGTAGGAATGATAAATTCCATATAGCATCTGGGCAAAAAAATAATTTTCCCCATGATTTATCAACGTGAAAATACAACAACGGAGGGTTTCTTTCTCTCGCGGTTTTACTCACCGTTCTCTTGACATTTCAGAACTGGCATATAAACAAAAGCTTTAAGAAACTGGAGTATTATTTTTAAACAGCCCGAGCTGCTTTCAGATGAAAGGAAGGGAGTGAAAAGGGAAAAAAAGAGAGATTTTGGTTGAGGCCATACCAACCCTTTCATGTTCCACAGTCCAACAATAGTTTTGCAGCAGAGTTGTAATGAATGTTAAAGAAAATGCTTCTGGGCCACATTCAAGGGTCACTGTCTGTGGCAGAAAATGTTTTTTTTTTTTCTTTTCAAAATTAATGCAACTGACCTAAGACACCAATAACATGATGTCCTGGGCAAATGCAAACAAATTCTGCTGAACTTTGGTAATTTACCCAGTGGCATTTGTACATCTCGCCTCGTAAATGAAAGCTGGAGCTTCAAGGGCAGTGGGAAGAATTTATTAGCTGATGCCATCAGTTATTGAAAGTAATATTAATTATGGAAGTAACTTAAAACAATTAACAATTGCTACAAGTGGCATGTGTGAAATTTTACTTTATCTGGATGTTCACTAATAATTAGACTGAATTCACAATTTTTCACAGACCTCTGAAACTGTGATTCGGTTCTGATGCGGTTTCTAGTATGTAATAGAATGTTAGGAATATTATTATCGTTCTCTCAGATTGTGCTTTGTGGGTTGGCTACATAATCATTGTTGGCAGTTACATCAAGATGTCACTCGAGTCAAATGTACAAACAAATAAATAAAAAAAAGTTTTAACAGGACCGAAATAAACACCTTAATCTCATCGCATAAATCAGACTTTGTGATGATGCATGGGGCTGGAAATGTGGTTTGCAAAAGAAAGGGAAAAATAAATATGACAAGAAAAATAATTAACATAATGCAGTTCTGCCAGTCACCAGCATGACCGCTGCCAAAAGATGCTTTGAAAAAAGGCGACGGTGAACGGAATAAATACATGAACTGAAAGTGTTTATGAAGAGGAGGAATAGCCAAGGAGCCAAGAGGATGACAATGACACAAGAAAAAGTGGACGGAAGTATGTGGCCAAACCTTCTCGCTGCCTCATTATTATTTGAAATAATCTCACGGAGGATGTTGCGCTACTTGGATATTCACCATGAGTGTCTGGACACACACGTTCCTCTGTTAGGTGAGTCAGAGGCTCCTGTTCTAGGTTCCCGGGGCTGTTTATTGGCTCGGTCAGTAAAGGAACTCTTTCTGAGCATAAAGGGTCTAACTCAGTGGTCTCAAACTCCAGTCCTGGGGGGCTGCAGCCCTACACAGTTTTCGGTTCACCCTCGTTTAACACACCTGATTCAACTCCTTGCGCTAATTACCACACAGCTCTTGAGCTGAATCATTTGTGGTGGAACAGGGAAAGAGCTAAGCTACACAGGGCTGCGGCCCTCCAGGACTGGAGTTTGAGACCCCTGCTCTAACTGAAGAACAGAATCAGTGAACGCTGCCTCTTTAAAGGGTGGTTGCCAGATCTGGCTCACCCTGAAAACATGTTGAAGAGGAGGCTTGTGTGCTGAAGTAGGGGCTCCGCAGCTTGAGTGGAATCAGCTGTGAAGCTTCATCTCTGGCACCCAAGGCCTCCTCTTCCCTCTACAGCTTGATACTATTTGTGTCCAACCAGTGGCAACACCTGTACTGTGTGTAGATTGAGGTACAGAGAGCTGCACCTTTATTTGAGTTGTTATGTGATCTGTTTTTCCCTGAGAAACCTGTCTGGCATTTGAACAGTAACTGACCTTTGGCTTTGCGTTTGCATTGCAACTTAATCTTGTGCCTGTGTGATCTTGTTTTTGAATAACAAAAATGGCTCATTTTTATGATCTTCCAAACATTAACAAACTGGCTGCGATTTGTTACAAGACACAACATTGTTTGTATCCATCCTTTCATTGGAAAAATCATCTAGCTAACATAGCAACACATTATAGAATACTTGAAGCTCAATGAAAGTTCAGTGGAATTGGCCACTCAAAGAATATTCTGGTTCACTGGCTTCCAGTTTAAATGTACTGCAGGCTTGAGTTTAAAGGTTAAGAGCTACAAATAGTAACTAAGCTGGCTGAAGGAGTGGTAGACGGAAAGTTGGTTGTTCCCGTTGGTTGTTGTCATTGTTATCATTTCACAGACAGAAGGACTGGTGTTGTGCTTTTTCGTAGCAGTGAGAAAGGTACGTAACCTATTTAGGAGTCCAGGCTACAGTACTCATCAACAGGAAGGCATCCAAATGAATAAATAAGCTAAGATGAACTACTGAACTGAATATATTTGAAGCAATGTAGGCAATGTAGGGAGGTTTCCCTATAAAAATTCATTCATTACAAAACATTTCCTTTAATTTTAGTTGCATAATATAGACTGACAAAAAATATACTGAGGCTTAAGAAATACATTGTGAAGGGTATCATTGATACAATATTATTATATTGTAGGCAATGTTCAACGTTTTAAAATCCATGTGAAATATGACATCTGGAGTTTAGTCACAAATAGCTCTGAATTTAACGCCGGTGAACTTAATACTTGCGTAACTTCTTAACATGTATGTTACGTCCTTGTGATTGTGACAGACATATATTTACACAAATTTGTGAAATCAGCTTTGGCTCCCGACTTTCCACATCTTGTCAAAGAGACGCAACAGGGCTGAGAACTAGTATCACTTCATGTCTGAAAATGAAAAGTAAAGTTTCACATTAACGTGACACTTCCTGGGCTCCGCTCACATTGACTTTGGTGTGAAGCAATGAACCGTCTATAAGGAGGACCTGAAAGCTTGGGGAGCTGCAGAAAGCACAGGTTTTCAGTTCTTCCGCTTCGGCAGGTTTTCAGTTCCTCCTCTTCGGCAGGTTTTCAGTTCCTCCTCTTCGGCAGGTTTTCAGTCCCTCTTCTTCGGCAGGTTTTCAGTTCCTCATCTTCGGCAGGTTTGCAGTTCGTCCTCTTCGGCAGGTTTTCAGTCCCTCCTCTTCAGCAGGTTTTCAGTCTCTCCTCTTCGGCAGGTTTTCAGTCCCTCCTCTTTGGCAGGTTTTCAGTCCCTCCTCTTCGGCAGGTTTTCAGTTCCTCCTCTTCGGCAGGTTTTCAGTCCCTCTTCTTCGGCAGGTTTTCAGTCCCTCATCTTCGGCAGGTTTGCAGTTCGTCCTCTTCGGCAGGTTTTCAGTCCCTCCTCTTCAGCAGGTTTTCAGTCTCTCCTCTTCGGCAGGTTTTCAGTCCCTCCTCTTCGGCAGGTTTTCAGTCCCTCCTCTTCGGCAGGTTTTCAGTTCCTCCTCTTCGGCAGGTTTTCAATCTCTCCTCTTTGGC
>JAODLC010000113.1:546381-567168 GCA_026781145.1 Hippopotamyrus pictus
TTTCAGTTCCTCCTCTTCGGCAGGTTTTCAGTTCCTCCTCTTCGGCAGGTTTTCAGTCCTTCATCTTCGGCAGGTTTGCAGTTCGTCCTCTTCGGCAGGTTTTCAGTTCCTCCTCTTCGGCAGGTTTTCAGTCTCTCCTCTTTGGCAGGTTTGCAGTTCCTCCTCTTCGGCAGGTTTTCAGTTCCTCCTCTTCAGGAGGTTTTCAGTTCCTCCTCTTCAGCAGGTTTTCAGTCCCTCCTCTTCGGCACGTAGCGTGTATCTTGTTGTTACTGAGCCTCGCTGAGTTAATACTGGGCCAGTCAGAAGGCTTTTCATTCCTCATGTTCCGTTCCCAGGACGTCTCTGTGTCTTTAAATGTGAGCGTTATCTGTGCCCTGCACTCTTGATCCTGTCAGAGCCGCTACCTCTATTCTCCATTTGCTTTTCAGCGCATCCTTTTGGGGGTAGCGGGAGAGTCCCTGCAGAGCCCTGGGGGCCAAATTTGGGCTAATGTCTAAGAAAAGGGGAGAAACAATCTGAGAGTGACATGTTACACCCACAATAACGAACAGCCCAGAATCGCCAAACATTTATAGTAAAATGTGGTCTGTTAAGCAATTAGTGGTTAAAATCCCATGCTCCTTATCTGATTCAGACGTAGACAAGGAAATTGGTTATCCTTATCGGCCTAGTTTTTTGGGTTCCATTTCCTTTTGTATTATTACACCTTTTATTATCAAAGAAAAATATTTTCAGATCCCACTTTTTATGTCAATCTTTTGTACGAAAAAAAAAACTTTTAGTGATTTGACTTAGTTACTTTAAGTGCATTATAGACTACTACATAAAGATATAAATTAAGATTTTTTTCAAAAATTGAATTTTTCTGTACAACATATATTAGTTTTGATCCATTTACTACCGACACAAATTCCCTGAATATTATCACTCGCAGGAAATATTCTCCACTTCTGGGGGACGGGGACGCAATCTCTCTTCTAGTTTATCACAAAGGTGTTTGATGGGGCTCAGTTCAGGGCTCTGTGGGCCAGTCAAGTTTTTCCAAACCAAACTCACCCAACCATGCCTTTATGGACCTTGCTTTGTGCACTAGGGCACAGTCATGCTGGAACAGAAAAGCGCCTTCCCCAAACTGTTCCTACAAAGTTGGAAGCATAGAATTGTCCAAAACATCTTGGTATGCTGAAGCATTAAGAGGTCCCTTCACTGGAACTAAGGAGCCTGAAAGAGAACCCCAAACAATAATCCCTCCTCCACCAAACTTTACATTTGGCACAATGCAGTCAGGCAGGAAACGTTCTCCTGGCATCCGCCAAACCCAGACTCGTCCACCAGACTTCCAGACAGAGAAGCGTGATTCGTCACTCCACAGACCACGTTTCCACTTCTCCAGAGTCCTGTGGCACTGTGCTTTACATCACTCCATCCAACGCTTGGCACTGCGCTTGGTGATGTGAGGCTTGCGTGCAGCTGCTCAGCCATGGAAGCCCATTCCATGACGCTCCCAGTGCACAGTTTTTGTACTGGGGTTAATGCCAGAGGAAGTCTGGAACTCAACAGAGCGCTGGTGACTTTTACACACTATACGCCTCAGTATTCAGTGACCCCACTCTGTTACTTTACTTGGTCTGCCATATGGCTGAGTTTCTGTTGTTCCTAAACACTTCCACTTTGCAATAACACCACTTACAGTTGACCGTGGAATATCTAGCGGGGAAGAAATCTCACAAACTGGCTTATTGTGAAGGTGGCATCCTATGACAGTACCACTCTTCATTCACTGAGCTCTCCAGTGTTTGTAAACCTGACTGCATGGCTAGGTGCTTGATTTTATACACCTGTTGCAATGGGTGTGAATGAAATACCTGAATTCAGTGATTAAGAGGTGTGTCCCGATACTTTTGTCCATATAGTATATTTTAATTTATTTAACCAAAATCATGTTTCAAAACAGAAAAAAATGTCTTTCTTAGTTAAGGAATAATCTAATCTTACACCATGAGATAACCAGGTGACCAATTTGATTATCACATACAGTAAAATGACAGGTGGCATTCAGACTAAAATTTGAATTCCATAACGGTAAAATCATATTATTTATCGAACATAAAGCAATGGTATTTTTCTGTGATTTGTAATTCTTTTACAGATCACAAATTGATACGCAAAATGAATGTTCGCCAGACTTTGCACACAATGCCAAACAAATGCCGTGAGTTTGTTTCTGCCTGAATGCGCTGCACTCAGATGTCCTCCTTGTTTATGGCGGAAATCTTTATTTTCAGGTGCCTGTAATTTTCCAGCATGAATCAGCTTGGGTCTCCAACCATGTAGTATACAGTCCCACTTAGTTAATGGGATCAAAACAGAAACGATTTTTATGGCCAAGTTTTATTTCACTGCAACCCAATGTCAGGGCCCAGCTGAAAATAAAGAGGTCAAGGATATTGACATGAAAGCGAGGCAGGCTTATCTTGAGGTCATGTTTGGCTTTGCGTCATTGGAAAAACCAAGCAATACTATGCGCCTGTCACTCGTTTGTGACAAACTTTTAGGTTCCAATCAGAGGCAGAGTAGTGCGGGTGTTCACACACAAGCACACGCAAGGTCAGTCACACACACCGACATCCAGGAATCACAACGGAGGCAAGTCCAAGAAGTTCAAAGGTAGCTTTTGCATGTGTTTTATATTTATGTTATAGTTATATTAAATTAGATTTTTTTAAGTAACGCAATAGTTACTTTTCCTGGTAATTAGTTACTTTTATAATGATGTAACTCAGTTACTAACTCAGTTACTATTTGTGAGAAGTAACTAGTAACTATAACTAATTACTTTTTTAAAGGTACGTGCCCAACACTGTTTGTAACTGACAAGAGGTTGGCAACATAGAATTAAATTTAGAAACAAATCTTTTATTAATCATTTATGTGCTTTCCTCTTCCTTTTCTCCTCTGCTCTGACTTCCTGAAAACTATGTACTTGGCAGTATCTTTTAATCAGGGCTGTTTCTGAACTGCTGCTCTCCACTGCTCATCCTACATCATTTTCCAGATTAGCTTTGACAGGCGATGTCTAAATTGCATTTCATTTTAAAGGTGTAGCATGAATTATAGAAAGAAGCAAGGAACCAACCACCAACCAACTGCATGATAATTAAGCATAAAGGCTTAGTTTCCTTTATAAGCACATCATCTTTAATGTGTTTTTTCTTAGCTTTGCGTCCTGGCATTGACTGTTTGAATGTTTGCATGTAAACACAAATTTTCCTGCATATTTCCAAGACTAAATTATAATTCTCAAGGTGAACTCCAGGTTATGAAATACACATGAGTGGAGGTTTTAAATAACAGCTGCTCCTGCCTCCACCAGCAGTCCGTGAAGCCACACCCAACCAGGCAGCCCCGCGGTACCAGTCAGATCGCCCCGCTGCCCCGCGGTACCAGTCAGATTGCCCCGCTGCCCCGGGGTACCAGTCAGATTGCCCCGCCGCCCCGCGGTACCAGTCAGATTGCCCCGCCGCCCCGCGGTACCAGTCAGGCCGCCCTGCAGTACCAGTCAGATCGCCCCGCTGCCCCGGGGTACCAGTAAGGTCACCCAGCGGTACCAGTCAGATCGCCCTGCGGTACCAGTCAGGCAGCCCCGCGGTACCAGTCAGATCGCCCTGCGGTACCAGTCAGGTCACCCTGCGGTACCAGTCAGGCCGCCCTGCGGTACCAGTCAGGCAGCCGCGCGGTACCAGTCAGGCAGCCCCGCGGTACCAGTCAGATCGCCCTGCGGTACCAGTAAGGTCACCCTGCGGTACCAGTCAGGCCGCCCTGCGGTACCAGTCAGGCAGCCCCGCGGTACCAGTCAGATCGCCCTGCGGTACCAGTCAGATCGCCCCGCTGCCCCGGGGTACCAGTAAGGTCACCCCGTGGTACCAGTCAGGCCGCCCCGCGGTACCAGTAAGGTCACCCCGCGGTACCAGTCCGGCCGCCCTGCGGTACCAGTCAGGCAGCCCCGCGGTACCAGTCAGATCGCCCCGCGGTACCAGTAAGGTCACCCTGCGGTACCAGTCAGGCCGCCCTGCGGTACCAGCAAGGCTTGTCTAGTCTGCTTGCTCCTGGGCTGGAGGCTTACCATGCTTCTGATTTCTGGTTGTGCCCGTGATCAGTGGGTCGTCGGTTCAAGACCTCATGTCAGCACAGTGCTCCCAGAGGTGGGTCCTTGAGCAAGGCCCCCAGTCCTGCTCCTGCCCCCCCAGTCACGTGCCCTAAAGTCTATAAAAGCATCAGCTAGATAAATTATAACATAAACTCCTGCCCGTGTTGTGATCCTATTTTCACATGTAACTTGGACTTAGTATTAGGTTTGCTTGCGTCTGGTTTTAAGCATAATTACTAGATTACGTTTTCATCCTTGTCATTTCTTGTTCCTTGAGTATTGAACTTGGATATCAGAACTCTTTCCTTAACATAATATCATGAAGAAACTGACATACTGCAACTACTATATACACTAAGGTTTCTCAGACGAAGTTAAAAACTTTTATTTCTAATGAAAGGTAACAAAACAAGGATTCATGCATTGGCAGTGACCCAAAACAGCACGAAAGAACACACCCAAACAATAAATCCAGACAACATATGCAGTACATTTTTAAATATAACTCAGGGTTATTGTAATAAATAATAATAATAAGCAGAGCAATTAAAAAAATGCAGTGACTTTTGGGAATTGCGATTAGTGCAGTAGCGCATTCAGCAGCAGCAGTAAAGCCGCAGCACATGGCTTTGAGTTGCTGCGGTACTCTTCAGGTCACAGTACAGGTCTTATGTATGAATAAACATATGTAAGCACTATCCTTCACAGCTGTTCCAAGAAAAACTGGAACACAGTCACTGTACCTCTCTCCTTTTATTACTGCATTTGGATATGCGGTTATAATGCTGTAGCAGTTCTGTAAATGCACCATGCAGAACACAGATATTCAGTGCCATTTTGTAATAACTGTATTAAGTAACTTCATGGATACGGCACTTCAGCGTGCGGTCAGCTGTTTCACATGTAACTCCAGCATCTGGGATGCTGTCTTCACTCAGTGGTCTGGCTTATTGCATTTATTTCGCTGATGCTTTTATGCAAAGCTACGTACAGTTGAGAATGCAGGGTCAGCCAATCCCTGAAGTGAGTGTTGGTTAAGGGCCTTCCTCAGGGTAAAATTACCCTGCCGACCACAGGCCGGCGATTGTCCAATCAGAGTCCTGACCAGCCGTCTTACACACTGGCCATAATAAAGAGTGTTAAGAGGTGATGATGCTGACTGAACCCAAGCCCTTGTACATGCAAAGCCTACGCCCCACCACTGAGCTAAAACCCTGATGAATACTCCCCATCTCCCCTCACAGCACCAGATTGGTTGTTTTGTGTCTACCATCATTTTTATGCGGCAATTTGTTCCCTCTGTGTTCATGTGGGTTTTTCCCTTTGCTTATCAGTCATGCTGTTCAGGGGAACTGGCTGCTACAGTACTCATACTGTATGTAAGAGTAGCCTGCAATGCAGTAGATTTGCAGCCAGGGGGCATTCTACCATATGTCCTATACTTTTGAGGATCAGCTGTGGAACATGACCCAAACTGGATAAGTGGTGATTGGTAATAAAAGGGTGGAATGTCTTTCTTCTTCAGCATGTTTTGGATGGTGTATCATTTCATCAGATGAAAGAGGTCTTGTTTTGCTGATATGCAACTTTTAAAACTTTGACCACATTCAGCCTGAGTTATCCACTTGACTGAAGTGTCTACTTGACTGGAATTTCACTTTTTTAAACTTTAATTACATTGATTTCAGTAAACACAGTCAAAGTCATTGGGGGTACTTTGCCCTATCCTGAATTGGTACAAAAAAGTTTCCAAAATTCAGTTTTAGCTGCAAGTCTGCTGAGATTTGCTCAGTGCTAGTATTTCAGGCAAAGAAAACATATGCTGTTTTCCTGAGGCACCAAAGCTGTGAAAACCTTTTTAAACCATCCGCTTCCTTCGTAGACAAAGAATTTCGCAGTGTTGTTTCTTCTGACTGTAAATTAATGATATGCTGAATGTTAATACTATAAAAAACAGAGCAGTTGGTTACACGAAGAACTGAGAGATTGTGCCAAGTGATGGTAAAAAAACAGCAATCTCAAAGCTAAAGCAACAATCATCCTTAATGTTATGAATATTCAGATAAATAAATAAAACGAAATGAAAACTGACAGATGAAATGGGTGGGTGACATAGAGTCATTTTATCTTCTTTTTAGCTGGGTAACCATCAGTGGCCTGCAGCTCACTGTGAATGCATTTCATGTCATGAACACACAGCAGGGACACCAGTGCGTGTATTCAGTGAGTCTCTAGCCTTAGTTGTAAACAGATCTGCAGGATTCTGGGTAAAACATGAATCACGATTTTTTTTTTATACTTGGAATTCACGATTCTTGAGCAATATATTTCTCTATTATTTTTATTATTATTAATTTGCATTACATAACGTCTTAATGAAAATGGAACAAACAATATGTAGAAATACATAAAATAGGCCTATCAGTTAAGAAACTGACAAAATCAAGATATCGACATTGGTCAGGTGTGTTAATCCTGGCCAATACTGCCGGCTGATGTTTAAACCTAATCGATAATCAGATCTAGCAGCACCACAGCTAAAGACACATGAGTTGAAAAAATGGAGATGACAGCACTGGACAATCAGCTGTTCTCTGTAGTGGAGGACGGGCTCTTTGTGTCTTATAAGCGGTGTCAAAGTACCGCCCTGTAAAATGGTTGTAATGCATTAATAAAACTGACCCTCAGAATGATCTTTCCACACCATACAAATCAATGTAACGTCGTTCGGTTATTCTGTGCTGGCATTGAGAAATGCTAAACTTAAACCTCATTTGTTCTTTATTATAACACATGTTTTTTCGCCCCCTATTCCTGTCACATGGAGTAACGCAGTCCAGTCATTTGTTGATACAGCTTAGGAAGAAAAAGCGGATGCTTGGTTGGACACGATGGCTCTCCCCGCTAATGCGAACATGGCAGAATCCGCGTCGTGCTAGAATGAGATTGCATGAATTGAAATTGCAATTCGGCCTAGAATGAAATGGTATTGGGGTATGAATGAAGGCTGCGATTCACAAACGATCAGTCGCGCAGCCCTAGTTATAAGCCTCCCAAATCCTGTCTAAACTTTAGCCCACGGGAAACTACAGATACGTCACACATACCAGAGAGAAAATACCAGAAAAGGGAAGCTGTCCTGGATGTAACACGTACAATGACAAAATGCCAAAGAGTCAACATGACATAAGGAAATCTCAACCAGTATCACTAGATAGAAGATAAATGTATAATATTATAGAACTACCAGAGATCAAATGGCAAAATAGATTTAAAAATCTCTCTAGGAAGCAATATAAGACAAGAAATGTGTATCACCATAGATATGGAATGCTTAACCAGAGAAGGCAGAAAAAATGAAGTAAATTATCACAAAGCCCACTGAGGAAGTGTTAGTTAGAGAGGAAAGTCGTAGGAATTAACATTAGTCTGATGACTAATGCACTGAAGTGTACTTATGTGCTCATTTAAATGTGGTTGCTATGGAATTATAAATTTGTAATAGTTCATCGATGATTCTGTAGAATTTCATTGAGACAGGGCTAGTTTATAACAGGCTAAAGTGTACATATGAGTAGACAAATCTATTGTGTCCATCTGATGTTACTGTATGTTTCTGCTAGATAGTGCTAATATTCAGGGATGGGCAGTATTTCCGTGGTGTGTATTTATATACGTATTTTAAATACAAAATTGTATTTTGTAATTTGCATTTGGATTACTTCATAAAAATGATTATCTAATTTGTATCAAAATACTTCTTGTATCAATATACAATGTTCAGTGTTTTTGTATTTTGAAAATACAAGAAATGCTTTCCCCATAATGTGTGATGATGTTATATATGGAAAACTCTTGTGAGTACACAAGGAGGAAGTTTACATACATGAATGGTTATTAGAGATAATACTTGATCACTTGTGTTGAACCAAAAGACTTACAAGCTCCATTCAGGCCTATTTGTTTTTAAGATGCGGCTAATTGAAGCACTTAAACTGCGTTTGTCATTTTTCAGTATAGATTTTGTTGTTTTGAGTTATTTGCATCTGCAGAGCAAAGAAGGGGGTGGTGCAGTGATTAGCACTGTCACCTGACACCTCTGGAACCTGGGTTCAATTTTCCACAAGGGTTCCATGTATACATGTTCTTCCTATGTTGTCATGGGGCTTCCTCATGGGGCTCCAGTTTCCCTCCTAAAGTCCAAAAACACGCTGAGGCTGATCGGAATCACCAAATTGCCCACAGTTGTGAATTGTGTGTGAATGTGCCCTATGATGGGTTGGCAATTACACCCATAGGCTCCAGACCCCCCACAACCCTGCATAGGACAAGCAGTTTCGGAAAATGGAGGGTGCAAAGGAGGAAGCATTTTTGTCAAGTAAATTACTAATAAAACAAATCTTTGAGTTTGGTATTATTACTTTTTCAGTTGATTGACTTACAATTACCTGAGTATCACATGAGTAGTTGGGATGTACTTCAGAATATTTGATCTTTTGTTTAGTTTCACATTTGTATTTTGTCTCACTATACAGTATACACTATACACTATACAGATACAGCGGGGCATGGCAAAGGAAAGAGGGACAATCCACAGAGCGGCTCACCAAACAAAAGACTATTAAAGTAAAAAAAAACACAAAAGGAAAACCAGAAAACAAAGGTCAAAATCAGAACAGGGAATACAAGAAACTAACTAGATTAATCACAAAGAAAACAAACAACTAACCAGGTAGCCAGAGCAAACCTGTGGCCTGTACTACGAAGCGGAGTTACTGGCTTATCGGGGTAACTTGTCGGATTTAAGGTACCAGAGTTTAAATGGACTTCATATTCGTTCACTTACATTTTGCTCAGACTACCTTAAATCCAACAAGTTACCCGATAAGCCAGTAACCCCGCTTCGTAGTACAGGCCACTGGAAGCAGGACTGGGAGACAAATGCACAGTAACGACTACAATAACTGACTGAGGAAATGAACAATAGCAGCCACTTAAATACACAGATAACAAGGGCTAACAAGGGGCAGGTGCGGGCTATAAGGGCTATAAGGAACTAAAGGCAACATCATCCAACCTCTAACCCACGACCAAAAGGGGAGGATGCATGGTGGCCTGTTACGCCACACAGAGGCGTGCGGAGGAGGGACACGCATATTTTAATCAAAATATTAAAATATTCGAATTATTATATATTTTTGTAAATGTTTCATTTATTTGCTCGATCTATATTGCACATAGATTTAATTGCTACTTTTAAATTACCAGCGATTACTTGCCATTACATCTTATCTATTGATAAACAGTATGATTGAGAAACCACATAGTAAAGGACATGAGAAAGGAATGACTAGAAGCTGAAAGCAATATGTCAGTAATGTGTAAAGCAATATGTTAGTAATGTGCAAAGCAATATGTTAGTAATGTGTAAAGCAATATGTCAGTAATGTGTAAAGCAATATGTTAGTAATGTGTAAAGCAATATGTTAGTAATGTGTAAAGCAATATGTCAGCAATGTGTAAAGCAATATGTCAGCAATGTGTAAAGCAATATGTCAGCAATGTGCAAAGCAATATGTCAGCAATGTGTAAAGCAATATGTCAGTGATGTGTAAATCTTCTTTTATGGCTAATGCTCACTCCTGTTGATTCACACGCCTTGCCCTCGCTGTATGAATGGCCTTTCCTTAGTTCCTGTCGATGACCTAAGTATAGATATTCTGTCTCGATAAAATGGAGGTTGCCCTGTAAATATAACTGAGAGCTGACATTTATGACATTGCTCCTGGGCATCTATTGCCTGAGCATTCACAATGGGGAATGAAGAAAAAAATGAAGCTCAGTGGCCAGGCTAAAGGCTTTGCAACATTCAAAAACAATCCCTTATACGGAAACCAGGTCAGTAATAAGGGGCTTGAGGGCGTCTTACACCATCAGTGATTTTGTTTTTGTTTTTCTGCCATTATAGGTATTTTTTTGTAATTTTATTTTTCAAAGAAATACTGCTTATCAGAGTCTGTGTCAGCCAACCCAACATAGCAAAGAACTGGATAAAGATACAACAAGAGTAAAGCCTTGTGGATGTGCTGGAATCACAAAACATGTAGCGAAATGTGTTACAGGAGGTGGGATTCAAATCCCCCAGCATGGGGGCGTGAGGTTAAAGTGCTACCAACTGTGCCACACTGCCACCTCTGAATATAAAGAATAGAAAGAATATATGCAGTAAAATGGAGTGTAATGGTTTTGTTGAGCAACAAAAAGTTAAAGATAAAAACAAACACTAGAGAATGGCCTTTGTGGATCCATCAGGAGCAGACTGCAAATGAAAGCTGTCAGTTCTGAATCTTAGTGGGGGGGGAGACCTGCAGCTCTAAATGAGGAGGGGGGCTTGTTCTTCCACTCGGGGTCCGAGGTTGGAAATTCAGACAGGAGCTAGTCCAACTTGATTGGGGTTTATGCTTAAATGAAATTCTGGAGGTATATGTACCGAAATCGTAAATTTAGATATGGGCTTAAACCAACAGGGAAAGAATTCCACTTAAATTACTAATTTTGGACCATTTTAAATGCTCCAAATATGTACATTATATTTAAATATGTACATTTTAAATATCACCAGCAATAATATCACCAGCAATTCAGAACTTTCAATTGGGGGTGGAGTCAGACCTTTTAATTGGGGGTGGGGCAAGACCTTTTCATTGGGGGTGGAGGAAGTGTTCCCCGGGTAATAATAATAATAATAATAATAATAATAATAATAATAATAATAATAAGAAGAAGAAGAAGAAGAAAATAGTTTAACCAATGGAACAACAAGGTCCATCATTTGTAGTCACAACATATTTCATTCTTATTCATAAAGGGCTGGGATGTTGAAGCCTCGCTTGGTCCATCCATGCAGCCTCCAGACATCCCATTCTGCCTCCCTGCACAGACATGTTTCAGCGCGGGAAATGCTTCAAGGCCTGGTGACAAATTTTCTTGTTTATCTGGCACTGTTTATCTGATTTTTATGGACGCTGCAGGCTGAGGAAACAAATAGATAGTCAGTGTTCGGGCTTTGCTCTATGTGCGTGGATGAGAGCCGACCACTGTGAGTGTGAGTGCTACACTCACTCACTAATGTTCCTGGAAATAGATACAGAAACAGACATTAATAAGTGACGCAAGATGGGTGAACGGGGAGTCGTCTATAAGCTTGTCCAGCTTTTCACAACCTGTAGGTATTTTGGCAACATCTCTGTAGACTAAGAAGACAATACTTGCTCTTTTTGGATGTTACCTTTAGATCCTTCAGATAAATTAACGGACGTGAGTAGCACTCAAATCAAGTGAAAATGGTTCACATAACACATGAATAAGGCAAAGCGGAACAGTTCATGGGTGGGAGCTGAACTGACTTCTGCTGAATGAGCTGTGTAATTATAAGAAAGACTCCAATGTAGAGTTATTCAAAAGAGGGTTCAACACCTACCACTGTTTTTAGTGCCATGTGCAAAACAGAAAATGAGAATGCAGCACAAAGAAATCATATTGAAATATACAGGAAAAAAGTAAGTAAAAAACAAATAAATGTCTCTATGAACAACTTAGATTAGGTAGAAGCCTTAAGGTCTTGGGGAATCTTTTGTTTTAAATTCATACCATCCATTACAGAGACGCTACCCGTCTCCTCTGCAAGTCCACAACATAAGCCATAAAAAATTTATGTCACAATTTATGTCTTTAAATATTGTCCACCCTAGTTTGCTAGCAGACACTACAAATAACAGAGATGGTCACAAATTCTGACAGACACCTGCAGCTCACTGGAAGTCTTCTCTGCTTGAGGTGATTCCCAAGACCAGTATCAGCTCATATTTAAGAAATTACGGACATTGAATTCCTCAGATTGGAAACGATGGCTTTGTGATCACCAATCGATGTCATGCGCTGATGAGGGCCGTGTGATGGCTGAGGCAGTATGATGTCTATCGGATTGTCATTCTACTTGTTTATGTCTTTCAATGAGGTATTCCCTCATCATTCCATCACGGTCAAAACAAAGCAATGTATCCTTCTCAGGTACGTTTTCATGGCCAGAAGGAAAAGCAATGCAGATCTTAAATCTTAAACAATGGCATTGTAGAAATGCTTGTGTTCTGTGGCGGTGTTGTAGTGCATGAAATTAATTATTAAGTATTGATTATGGTAAGTGAGGTTATGCATAACAATGAATTTGAAATATAATAGCATTATTTTTGTTTTTACACTGGCCACCCTAATATGTAGTGGAGGCTGTTCGACTATTTAGTCATTTACTTTGTCAGCTAAGAAAAATGATGCATCAAGAAAGGTTGTCATAAAACCAGGAATGGACAGGATGCCTTATGGTAGCTGGAAATGCAGGGAAGAGGCTCACACCATTTAATTAATTTTATTTATTAATGTGAAAGAATAAAACACTAGTGACATCCCATCTGGGGTGTAGCCTGCCTTGTGCCTTAAGCTGCCTGGGGTGAGCTCCAGGCCATCTGTGATCCTGACCAAGATAAGCGAGTAAAAGAAGGATTGATAAAACACTGAAATACACATTTACAGGAGGATAAGCACATAGATTCAGGCCATTATACCAGACTGTGGGACTAAGTGTCTGTTTTGCTGGTCAGTGTCTCCAAATATGTCTTATGTACCTATAATATGGGTAACACTGAAGATTACCGGATAGCTCTAGCTGCGATGTGACCTGCAACAGAAGCAGAGTCTCCTTAGAAGAGTCATCTTTGATACCTCCTCTACCTGGATGGGAGAAGCAGACTCCAGGGCTCCTACAACACATCAGTTACATCACCTACACCGTCAGAAAAAAGGGCACAGCCATGGTACAGTTTTGTTCCCCAAAGTACAAACAACATTAATGTACCCCCAATGGTACAAAAATGCTTCCCAGAGTCCATTTCTATACTTCAAAATGTACCATTACCTACAGCTAAGGGTACAATTGGAAAACCCTTGAGGGTACAGCCCCAAAGAAAAGTAATTGTACCCTCAAAGGTACACATTGTTACTTTTTTCTGTGTACATTTGGTCCCCACAATGTAATATAAACAGAATCTCCACACACACACACACACACACACACATACACACACACATCCATCATAGAGGAAAAAGGCTTTGGGTACTTGTGAGATAAGTCTCATTGCCCTTATTTCTTAATTACCTCCACAGGTAACTGGGTAAGTGGGCCAATAGCCCTCTTAGGTCCAGCCATTTGGGGCATTTAGCCATTTGTTCATGTTCTGAAGGGATCTGGAAGCTACACCTCCTCATGGTGGCGTCTTCTCCTCAAGGGCCTTTAGCAGTCTTGAAAGGAAGCATCCAGGTTTCTTGTCTCTACCTCCTTGTTGTGATAAATTGATAAATGTTCATTTCATACTCAGGAAAAGAAGTGTTTGTTTTCTTTTTTTACTTCGAAGTGCACTGACATTATAGAACAACTTGACATCTAACTGAGTGATATGCATGCATGCTGGAGTCTTAAGTGCAGTAGATCTACTGTTTGAATGCCAGTTGTAAGTAATGTGGTTACATTTCTGGGTGATCAATATTGAGTGTGAGATGCTGTGTGACCACTGTAAATGCTAAGCATGATGTTCAGAAGATCAATAGTGTGAATGGGAACCGTTTTCTTCAGTGAGTCACACTAACTTGTGGCACACTTTGTCCAGGTGATGAAATGTGTCCTTGTGAGAGAACTACTGGTTTTTTTTTTTCCTACCACATTTGTTTCCAATAAAGGATTCTTAACTCTGCCACTGTAGGGGAGACATTCAATGATTGATTCTATGTTACCTTTTGGTCAACACACCTCAGGAACTGTCTATGTAAGCTGTTTGGGAAGCAGCACTTTCCAAAGATGGGTAATAAAAGTCCTAAGTGCTACCACAGCATTTACAGCAACCTTAAATATACAGCCAATCTGTGAGAAGTATGGTTTAGATGTCAAATCTTTAAGTTACTGTAAATGATGACTCTGTGATAGCGACACACAAAATAACTGATCTCCATAAAAAAAAATGTTGTGCTGAAAAGAGAAAATAGCTTTAGGGTTTTTCTGGCATTGGCTACTCACTCAAAACAGCTTCGACTGACTGATCAGGAGAAACAGCTGTATTCCTGGTCGAAATGGCTCTGTTGTTGTACTATGTTTAAGCCAGTAAGCTTCAGTTCCTGTTGTTTATTGTACGAAACTTGTGCTGTTTTTTTATTTGAAAGGTGACTAAAAACAACATGCAGAAATGTACCACTTTCGCCATTCTTGTGTATTTTACTGCTTCATCCGTTCTTCTTCTTTTGAAGGTAAACAGAAGCAAACCTTTGCATAAGCAAAATGGTTATAGGGATTTTAACTAAGAGTTAATGTTATTCATGGCATCCCAGAATCCTTCACTCTGTAACACTGGAGGCCATGGCTGCTGGATTTCCACCCGTGGGTGGAAGTGCTCATTGAGGATCAATCATAATCAGACGTAACTAGAGAGGACACCATTCATCTTGGATAATGAAGATGTTTAATAGTGTTTTCTGTGTCCATGGAGCACAGTTGGTCAAGCAGATAGCGGTTCAAGGATAAGGTTCAAAAGATGAACACTAATTAAAAAACCTGGCTTCACTAAGTTTCCAAGCAAAAATGTGTAATTAGTTCTCCAAGCCCAAATAAGGCTCATCACACAGTAAAGTGTAATTATACGCCATATATCTGAAGACTCAAGAATAAAAAGGGGAGTGGAGATTTAGGTGACACAATCCAGAAAAAACAAATGTCTACTCTGCAGAATGTATATCATGGCTATAGGATCCCCTGTGAGGTAGGGGCTAGAATCCCCTGTGAGGTAGAGGCTAGAATCCCCTGTGAGGTAGGGGCTAGAATCCCCTGTGAGGTAGGGGCTAGAATCCCCTGTGAGGTAGGGGCTAGAGTCCCCTGTGAGCTAGAGGCTAGAGTCCCCTGTGAGGTAGGGGCTAGGGTCCCCTGTGAGGTAGAAGCTAGAATCCCCTGTGAGGTAGGGGCTACGGTTCCCTATGAGGTAGGGGCTAGAATCCCCTGTGAGGTAGGGGCTAGAATTCCCTGTGAGGTAGGGGCTAGAGTCCCCTGTGAGGTAGGGGCTAGGGTCCCCTGTGAGGTAGGGGCTAGAATCCCCTGTGAGGTAGGGGCTAGGGTCCCCTGTGAGGTAGGGGCTAGAATCCCCTGTGAGGTAGGGGCTAGAGTCCCCTGTGAGGTAGGGGCTAGGGTCCCCTGTGAGGTAGGGGCTAGGGTCCCCTGTGAGGTAGGGGCTAGAATCCCCTGTGAGGTAGGGGCTAGAAGCTGTGGTGAGGTAGGGCTTAAAGTTCCCTACCGAGAACATGGGTGGTTAAAGTCCTATGTTTTTGGTGGTATGTATGCATGCATGTATTTAAATGTATTCAATAATTTTTTTGTGCTCCTTGTTATTTATTGTGTGCTTGTTCTAATTTCTTTCTTTTTCTTCTTTTATAATGTCCGTAAGGCACTCTGTAAACCCTATGGTTAAAACAGTGCTATATAAATAAAGACTGATTGATTGATTGAATCCAAGCCACTTAGCCGGCACAGGGTCACAGAGAGGGGGGGGGGGGACTGTAGGCTGGAGCTTCTCCAAGGCAGCACAGGATACATGGCAGGGGTGCCCCCTGGATGAGCTGCTGGTCCAATGCAGGCCAAATACATGCTCATAACCTGCTCACACAACCTCCTGGTCCCCAGGCCAAACCGCTGGCTGTCAGCCGGATTAGCTGATGGGAGATGGATGGAGGAAATATTGAAGGGCTTGTAGTTTTTCAGATAAAAAGGCGGTTAACCCTGTAATAACTACAAAGAAGAACAGAAGGTCAGCCAAGTAGAAATGAAGCGTCGAGTTATTAAAAAAATACTTTAACAAATGTGGTGCCCAGAACTGGGTCTGAGAATAGGTATAAACTGGAGTACTGGGATTTAGCGATAGCAGCCTGAAACGTAGACATACAGGTCTGTCACATCCGGCCTGTCCAGCAAAGCGTGCATCAGCTTCACTGCCACTGAAAACGGCCTTTATATGCAAAGAAAAGGGGGCTGTTGGTGGTTTGGGACAATATGTTCTATTCTTTATTAAACATGAAGCGAGCTGCTTTAGTTGGGAAAGTCGCTTGTAGGGTGGCCTGTGAGGTCTGTCAGATAACCACAACCTGTGTATAATCCAAAGGAATCTTACATAAAGTGCAATAGAGGGTTTTAGTAAACCAGTGTGAGTATATACACATATACAGTATGCGTGTCTGTATTTTGATATTGAAGTTTTTTGGTAACAGTGTACTTGAAGCTCCCATCTACTGTATAATGCACTATAGATCTATTCATAATGCATTAAAATGATCAGAATAAGAATTAATAAATAAACCAATGGGTGATGACAATGTGTATGGGGGACCAATGGGTGATGACAATGTGTATGGGGGACCAATGAGTGATGACAATGTGTATGGGGGACCAATGGGTGATGACAATGTGTATGGGGGTCCAATGGGTGATGACAATGTGTATGGGGGACCAATGGGTGATGACAATGTGTATGGGGGACCAATGGATGATGACTGGGCAGCTGCATGCCCCAGAAGGAAATACTCCGGGCCTGCAGTATGCACAGGGGACTTTAGAGTATTCCAACTGTATCTTGACAGGGATCTTTCCAATGAACAATGGGACTCGATCAATCGATCAATACCCAACTACTGCGAATATGAAACAAGTATGAGACTCACGTTTGCTGTAAGGTCGAGGACTCTTTTGGTCTCATTTTTTTACAACTGCATGTGAACTACAGAGCAGTGCAAGTCTGATAAGAGCCGATCGGTTATTTATTAATAGGACTGAGTAGGGGATACTTCTATCCAAGCAGCTTAAAACCTGACATTTCATTTTTTTCTGAGCAGTTAAGGAACCAAAAGTGACAGGCTAAAGCAGCATCAGCTTGACCCCTTCTCCTCCGTCCACGTTTCCTGGTGCTGAAGAAATGAGAGAGACAGATGTGCAATGAATTACGAAGGACTGGCACTCTATTTGTAACCCTAATATACAGCAAGACTATTGACAAGCTAGAGAAGGCCATATTGACCGAGACCTGAATAGAGTGACTTTCATGGTCAATTTTGCCAGTGCTGTAGGCTGAGCTTGTCAATTCTCCACAGCCAGTTGACGGAAATGAGTTTCCTCAGAGTTCATGATCTGTTTTGGGACAGGAGGCAAGACTTCCCCTCTCCGATGCTGGAGACTTGGCCCAAAATGCGCCCAGCCTCTCTTGTGGGTGAGGCAAAGCGAAAGGTTTTGGCTAATGGCAGCTCCATGCAAAGAGTGGCATTGCAGGAGATTAGAAATGAGGGCAATCAATGGCAGAGGCAGAGCAGTCTGCTTAAACCGGCGTTCAGTAACACTTGAGGCATGGAGACTTCTTTGTTTCACAATGTTGTGTGTGTAAAGCGTGGCAATTTGTTGTATCCTTACTTTGTCCATCCTCAAAGAGGCGTAATACAAACAAAGCTTTCGACAACAGCGAAATGCTCTTGATTGGGTATTTTTATTCCTGAGGAGAATCTTTCTGGCAGCAGAATAACGGCAAGTTTTTTTGATTGTCTAATTTAAGTAAAGGAGTGCCAAGCTTTTGGAAGACAGCAAAAGCACACTGGGGAAGAGCAGTAGACAGCCTTCGTAATGAAAGGAAAGCATTCAGCCGTTTTAACTTTTTTTTTTTTTTTTCCTGCAGACGCTTGGCTTCTGTGAGCTACAGACATGCTTCCTGTCATCACAAAGTACTTTCAGTTGGTTGCGTGACTCTTCATGTAAAACATGTTACCATTTATAAAGGCAGCCTTTCCTTTGCACAGACAGAGCTGGCCTTCAGCAAATGTCATATGTTTCACTGATTAATTTAACCTAATTAGTCTTCTCTAATGATAGATTCTAGTAATTTACAAGGGAAGTGGTTTAGGTAGCTGGCCTGCAGTTTGCTGGGTCATCGCATTCTTGGTTTTTACGTCCGTTTGGTGGCATAAAATAATTACGGCCCTAAATTAAGGTATATTCCACTGGGGGTGCAGCATTATTTGCCTCAAGTCTTTGCAGATGCTGATAAATTCTGATGTTCCATCCCAATAGACACTTATTTAGATGAAACCACATACTGCAGATATTGTGGGCAGGCACACTTTGTGTTCTAAGAGCCAAAATCTATTGTTATCCTTATCATGATTCTCAGTTTTACCAGCTGCTCCTTTATCCCTAAAATGACTTTATGTAGCTTACAGTGCTGTACCTCAGCAGCTTATACAGCTGAATGCTTTTAATTCATGTACCTTACTCAGAAGTACAATAGCATGGCTCTCTCCCGATATGCACAACTGCCAAGCTAGAACACTGCAGGCCTTGCTGGGGTGTCAATCAGCATTTTTAGCAACAGCTAAAACAAGAAGAACGGTAATATGTGCTGAGTAAGCTGCACATGACGGAGGAGACCAGGGAATTGGCCGGTCAGCTTTTCTTTTGTACGGGGAAGGGGGATTGGGGGTGTCTTGGACGAACATGCATGACACAGGGACAGACCCCATTCTGTCCTGTTCGTGGTCTCAGACTTTATCCATCTGCTGGAGATCATCCAGGTTGTTCCTGAAGGCACATGCTGCTGGGACTATGTAGGAAGAGTCGCGTGAGACTGCGGAAATTCATAAACTGTGGCAACTACATGCTGGGCTCTGTGCACCACGCAATCAAAGGAGATCATGTGTTTTGCTGACTCGTTTGCAATAAGAAAAGTGAGTCATTCGTTTTTGTTATTGGATGGGGAGAGATGGTAGAAAACGATTTGGTGTGATGGGCTTTGGGGACTTTATTTTGAGCCAGTCTTTGGAAGTCAGATGGAAATGAGGGAACGTCCTTCTAAAATAGCACTGTGGTGACACACTTCTCTGTGAAGACAGGATCTCGGTGTTAGAGCATGACTTGACGCGGTGAGAAGCTTACGTCTTTACCCGTGATGACGTACTGTAGCATCACTCGAATGTGGACGCTTAACTGTGACGTGTGAGTGTCACCACGCGGGTCACGCCAGGCCCGCACGCGGCGCGTGTGGAGCCAGCGAGAGAGGGAGGTGGGCTCTGAGAGGAGGCTTCTGTATTCTCCACGCAATTCAGATGGGTGTTCAACTACCTTGAGTTGAATCCTTCAGGGTTTTTTATTCAGATAAAGTCAGAAAGCATTGATTCATGAGTTGTATTGCCTAGCAACTACTTTTGAAAAATAGAAAAGAAAAAGAAAAGAGAGGATGTGAGAAAAAAGTGCTTTATATGGCTTATTCTTTGTTATCTTCAGAACAAGCTGTTGGTGAAGTACAGATGGTAATTATTTTAATTTTACAAAACGTTCATATTGAAGGATTAAACATACATGGACTTCTTTATTGTTATCTGACTGAATGGAAATGTACATTTATTTCTGTTTTTTATTTGGATTATGTAATGGTGTCATGCAAGTACAAAAAGGGTGCAGCTTTGAACGCTGAGTCTGATTTATTGTTTTCTTTATTATCATTGCGCTCTGTTTTCTTATCATATCACCACCAATGTTTGTCCAAACAGGGGAATCATAGATTCTGTACTTCAACAGCAAAGCCTGACCATCTGCAGTGCATTATCTCACCCTCACATGTAAACATGCTGTAAATTTAATGGGCGTGCAGCAACTGTGGAACTGCCACATCTCTTGAGAAATGAAATTATGGGTAATCATTCACCCTGATCTGAATTAATGAGCTCATTAAACGCTAAGACACCGTGCCAATAGAAATCCAAGCAGTTTTACAATATACAGCCCTGTCCACTTAAGATTACTAATTTATTTAATAAAGAGCACTCTGTAATGAGTATATAACATATCCTTCATGACGTGTGACCTGATTTATTCACATCACATTTGGCTTATTCTGATACATAATTAAATATTTTAAATGAGATCTAGGATCAGTCTCACACCTAGAGCTGAATGCTAATCTTAGCACATGTACCACGGAGGGTAGGATGGCGGGTCAGCAGGTAGCATGGCGGAGAAGGACATTTGTAACCGGAAGGTTGTTGGCTTAAGTCCCGGGAGATATCCTGCTGCAGTCCCCTTGATCAAGGTACATACCCCGACCGCTCAGTGAAATACCCAGTTCTCCATTTTGGTAACGTCACGTTTCCACGAATAAAAACCGTCAGCTATGCAATAAAATAATAATGAACGAGCGATCTCTGGAGCAGAATTGACTCTGCATGCTCTCCATTTAGGTTTCAGTCGGAGTGACACAGATTAGTGTTCCGGCTTAGCAGATGTTTTCCTTACCCACTTAGAAACTTGGAATTTTACCACAGTGATTTAGATTATAAGGGGGTCTGGAGCCTAAGAGCACAAGACAAGGAACAACACAGGATGGGGCACTAACCCATCGCAGTGCACACTCACACCCCATTCACTCACACACCATTCACTCACACACCATTCACTCACACACCATTCACTCACACACCATACACTCACACACCATTCACTCACACACCATACACTCACACACCATACA
>JAODLC010000113.1:586414-600290 GCA_026781145.1 Hippopotamyrus pictus
ACTAATTAGAGGACTGATTGGCTGAGGAGTCCTCACACCTGGGTTTGAACAGCTGACCTAAAGGTTATCCCAAAAACGGGCATACACACTGGCCCTTTGCGGGTAAGACTGACCACCCCTGGAGTCTCAGCTTGATTTCTCTTGTCACTGGTAATAGCATTCAAATGTATTCAATTTATTTATTCAGTTATAAGGCACCATCCATTTTTTTGCTTCCTCTAATTTTTTTGCAGCATACACAAATTACTGCCATCTGTCATTTTAATATGGGTGAATCATTCATGTCTAATTCTAAACGAAACTGTCTGTAATTATATATTTGTGTTAAAAATGACGCGATACTGGCGAATACACCATCCACTATCAGGTACAGCAGGGAATTATTGCCTTTTCTGCAAGGTTAAAAGACAAAAGCCACTCCTGATGTGAAAACACACCAGGGTCAAAGCCGGTATCATGTGGTGAGGGCAGCTAACAAGTGGGAACAAAAGACGTCAGTAAGTTTAATGCGCGCCTTCTCATTGGCTGACGTGGTGGAATTCACCATTACATGGACTTTCCTATTCACTCCCATTATTAGTCTTGCTGTCATTAAACTTATCATTATTACTGTCAAATGATAACTTGCTGAATAATGCGAGTGTGTCAGGTACGCACACTCAGTCCTAACATGGTAAATTGTTCAAGTTCAAGGTAAGCTGTCTCATTACACAGAAATGCAGCGCCTGCAAGGCACATGTTCGTGTGGAGGACAGATTACTGGTGAAATGAAAACATATATTGGTGAAATGTATAAATGTGTCATTTGTATGTATATTGTACTGGATGAATTGAGAGAAGTCATCAGTGGTGAGCATTAGCGAATTTAGTTTGCGCAAGATGCGTGTGTGTGTGTGTTATGTATTTTATATATATATAAAATGAATGGTTTCACCGATATCACCAAAATAGCCCATGTAAAGAGGGAACACCCTGGATGGGGTGGATTTACCAAGTTCATAGAGCATATTAAAACAATGGTATTAATGTCCTATATTAAAACAATGGTATTAATGTCCTAATCTAGAAATAAATTTTAAAAAGTGAAGCCTATGGGTATAAATAGAAAAAGTCTCCTCTATGTATTAGCATGTTGCCTTTCATATTAGCATTTTACATTTCAAATTAGCATGTTACATTTCAAATTAACATGTTACGTTTCATATTAGCATGTTACATTTCAAATTAGCATGTTACATTTCAAATTAGCATGTTATGTTTCATATTAGCATGTTACATTTCAAATTAGCATGTTACATTTCAAATGAACGTGTTATGTTTCATATTAGCGTGCTACATTTCAAATTAGCATGTTACATTTCAAATTAGCATGTTATGTTTCATATTAGCGTGTTACATTTCAAATTAGCATGTTACATTTCATATTAGCATGTTACATTTCAAATTAGCATGTTACATTTCAAATTAACATGTTACATTTCATATTAGCGTGTTACATTTCAAATTAGCATGTTACGTTTCATATTAGCGTGTTACATTTCATATCAGCGTTTCATATTAGCATATTAGCACGTTACATTACGTTTTATGTAAGGTGTAAGTGAGACCCATTACAGTCACACAGAATGACACTTGGTTCTGTCCACACTCCATTACTTGGATTTTTCCAATAAAAAAATATATGCAGGAAAAGATCCAAGATAAATAAACAGCTTCAGATCATCCTATTATGACCTAGAGAATAGTGAACGACAATCAATGAGATTCCACTTCCCCCCCCCCCGTTTTTAAGTCCATCCCCTGCCTCCCCCCGTGTGCGGCACGCGGGCATCGGCACAGGGGGTGGGTGGCATCTGTGGGCGTCTTTTTTTTTGTCTTTTAGTTTGGCTCCTTCTGCAAAGGTTTTCTGTGACTGGTTGGTTGGTGCATCAAAATTCTGCTTTTTAATGGTGCTTTTTTTTTTCTTGCTTTTATTACCTAAGACGTTACGCCACTGTGAACCTGCACTGAATAAGTGGTTTTGGGAGATGGGAGAAGCTACTTGACACCTTTTAAGTTTCTATCTTTGCAATGTATTTACGGCAACGAAAATGACTAAGACGTTACATGGGATGTCAGCACAGCCTATTAAATGAGCAGGCTTAGGGTAAGTGGGCATGTTTGTAGGCCTGCTGAAGATTAAACGTTATAGCTTATAAATATGTGAATGCCGCAAGGGTGTAGGACAGAAGACGACTAAAATGTCATTGTATTATTATTTAGGATTCTAGGTGGGGGGGCTGAAGCTTATCCCAGGAAACACAGGGCACATGGTAGGGAACCTCCTCTTGTGGGATGCAGAATGCCAGACCTGGGCACCAACATTGTCTGGCCAATTTCGGGGCAACTGGCCTGCCTACATACTGTAGAGTATTTGAAGGAGATCATGGAATCTCTCTCTCTCTCTCTCTCTCTCTCTCTCTCTCTCTCTCTCTCACTCACACACACACGTGAAGGTTTGCAATTATATTTTGTGGGGACTCTCCATTAATTTCTATGGGGAAAACCCTAATCCCTACATGACAGCCCTAGCCCTAACCCTAACCTCTAACCAGCCCTAACCCTAACCCTAACCAGCCCTAACCCTAACCATAAGTAACCAAACAAAGTACGAAGCATTTTTAGTTTTTTGATTGCAGTCACAGATTTTTATGAAATTGAGTTTCCTCTTCTGGGGACTGAAAAAATGGTCCTGACAAGGTCAAAATAACAGGCTTTTATCACATTGTGGAACCATTGGCTCCTCACAATTTAGCTCATGCATTCCCCCAACCCTGGAGCTGTTTGGCAATGCGCCACCCACTGACATTCTATGCCACCCTTATTCACAATCTGATTGAGGATAAAGGACAAAATGAAAAGTGATATAACCATTTACATATGCTGCTTCTGATCAAATATCCCCTCATCAACTGGTACAATGGCAACGTAAAATAATGCAAAATAGTGATATATGCAGTCAGGTTCCTTCACAGATATCACTCTTCCTCATGGGTCTCCACCTACGTTCAGTACATGTCATTTGTGAAGCTTCTGTTTCACTTTAACAATGAAATGTGTCAAAGTAATTATTTCCCTAATTAAACTCGTCTGGCCTCTGTTTCATGCGCTGCTGAGGTCCTGCTCTCTATTTGCAGAGGGATGGAGCACCTCTGCAAAAGAGGGCGACCGATTGCTGGAAACAGTGCCCATTTTCCAAATGGGAAAGACAAGCTCCTGACATTAAACTCGGAAGACATTCCTGCCATCTTGCTTTTTCCAAAATACCCTGTGGCATTACATGGAATTCCCACAGGCCTGTTTTATTATGTACACACGATTCCCAGTGGCTTCTTCATTGCACTTTTTCTTTGTCTGTACTTTACCTCCCCTGCCGCTGTATGCAGATGAGTGTCCCCCTGGGATCAATAAAGTTTCATCTTATCTTATATAGGCATAATTCAAAGAGGCTCATTTTGTATATATACAATCATTCTCACAGTGCATATGTTTTAGGCTGAAGCTTGTGATTTTACTGGTATTTAATCAGGAAGTGCAGTTCAGTTCATGCAGTTCAGTATTTCGGGGGAAAGGTACACACATTATGAGCAATTACTTATTCATTGAACCATGCAAGCCAGAGTAATTGTTTGGAATGAAGGTCACCACAAGGTCACTTGGGGTCACCCTCAAACCTGTGTGGTGACTCTATTATGCCAGTGGCTAAGACACAGATTTAGCTATAATATCAGAAGCTGCATTTATCTGATGCTGTAAAAATATGCCTTGTTAAATATTTATCAGCTCATTTAAACATTTCACCTTTCAGTTTTAAATTTCCCTTGGTTTTTGTGTACTTGTCAGATAATACGGCAGTCTTTAGTGGAAAAGCTGGCCAGATACAGCTGGTAAACAGTAAGTATAAACATTGAATTCATTACCAGTGGCAGGCTCTTATCCAAGAGGAGACCCCAGAAATCAGAACTCGTTGGTGCTTGTAGCTGAAGTGGGGCCAAGGGGGGATTCTGTGATTTTTATGCTTCCAGGCGCAAACAGCTTGGCCTGGCTCAGATAAACGTTCATTTAAAATGGCAGTTTAAAATGCACAGCAAACTCACAACCACAGGTTTACGAGAGCAATTCTTCCCGTCTGGACTGTAATAAACACATTTCCGCTTTTTTATCTAAGGGCAGGTATTATGTTCGCTTTGTTTCAGATTTCTTGATGTAATTTCAATTTAGCTACCATGGGAATAAAGAAAAATAATCAGGAGGCCAGTGGGGTGCTGTTTAATGTCAGGATAACAGACATTTCGATCATCAGCACAGGCTTCTCATTCACACCAGAAGACAGAATTAAGTTACCATAATGTTCTTTCTCTTTCTCATATCATGGTTATTTACCGAGACGTACCTCTCCTTAACTGCACAGCCTCTAGGTCAGCTTTATCCAACCCAGACTGTACCTGAAGCACTAACGTCAGTTTCCAGACCAAGAACATTTTTTGGTGTTATTAGGTGGCAAATGAGCTGAGAAGATTGTCCCAATGCAGGAAACTTGCAGATGTTGTTCCCAAATAGGTTTTTAAAGACCCAGAAGCGTCTGTGGGCGGCTGAGGGCTCCTCTTGGCGTCCATCCCCCCCCCGTGATGCTGATGTCTGGACAGAAGCCGCACAGCCTGCCGCTGTGTGCAGATGCGACCTCCAGCAGTCATCTCCGTTACGTCTCAGCACCCACACCCCCCCACACATAACAAAAGTAAGGATCCCACAGAAGGGCTTGTAATTGCAACTGACATCAGACTCATGGGTAATCTCCCTGAGATATTTACAGCTGTATTAAACTCCTGTGTTATATGTATTTGACAAACACATTTCAAAACATATACAATACGCCACGTACTGTAGGAAGAAAAACATGGCTGACCTCTGACTTCTGCTTAGATAATCCTTGATACTGATGGATGGTCATAAAGCTTTTTCTGTGGTAATCGAGTTGATCTTGCTGCGTAATTCCGCTTGTTGCTTTATTCCCTTACATGTGTCTAGTTCAGTGTGTACCCTGCATGCATGCTGGCAACAGGGAGACAAGCAGTAGCTTAACTGCTCCCAGCCACTGCATTTCAATACCTTTCCTATGTTTTTTTTGGGACTTACTCCATGTTTACTCCTTGTTTACTCCATGTACTCTATCCCTCAACTAATCAAGGTCACATTCCCTGTGCCGTGTCACATGGTCCTGCTTACTGACTGTTAGTACCATTGATGCTACTCTGGAGCTAAACACTAATGTTTTAGGCAGGCAGGGGAGACAAGGAAGAACATAACTGTTATTGGTCAGCAAGATGATTCTTGTCAAATATTCTGATGTATGTAATTTTAAAAAACATTCACCAGCCTACCCTGCAGGGTATTAGGGTGCCTGAGAATGGCAGACACATTATATATGTTTTGCAGTGAATATTTTGAAAAGTAGCAGTAACTGAAAAGCCATGGTAGGGCGGACAGTATCCGAAATTCCACCCACATGTCATGGTGTGGCATTATGGGAATTGTTCTTTTTTTATTTTAACATTGTAAAATGTATATCGCCCAGTGACAGCTGCCATAACTTTTAGCCTGAAGCATCCAGGAGCGTATCGACAGCTGGCTGACAGCACTTCACCGATAATGCAGTGCATAAAATCTCCCGGCTGCAACTGGCCCCGAAGACTGGCGTAATGACTTGCGTAACTGTCGGCAGCTGCGATTTTCGGCCGCTTACGTGTGAACGGACTGGTAACGAGCATCACCTGTTGCCGGCAGCTGTGGTGAGTGAGTGGCATTCTAATAAAAGCCACCTGTTGGATACTCCGAGTGAAGCATTAGCGAGGATCACCTGCGGGACAAGATGAATGGAAGAGATACACCCCACTGAGGACAGATATACTCTGCTGCTGCAGTTGCAGATACTTACTGGGTGTTGAAAGCCTAATATTTGCTCTTTTCTCCACAGATTCTTGCCCTTTTTGATTGTCCCTGAATTGGCATCTGCGCACTGAGCCGTATAATGGCCCGGAGGTGTCTGTCTTTAGGCAGAGGGGATTCCGTTGTCAGTTTGTGATTCATGTTATGGCGTCTCTCTCGAACCTTCTTGGTGACTGTCCCACCATAGTTTAGCCCTGGGGTGGGCAATCTTATCCGCGAAGGGCCGGTGCGTGTGAAGTACAGAAGTTCACTGGAATGTCACAATTTGCTGTCTTACTGTAACTAACCCATCTTCAAATTGGGATAGTTAAGTTAGGCAGACCCAATGCACACTGGTGGGCATCATTGTTGTGGCAGTGTTGGTGTAATACAGGCTTATTTCCTTAAAATGGCAGGAGACTCTGATTAGCGAGACGTGCCCAGCATTACTGCTACAATACATGCAATGCAATGCAATGCAATTTTATTTATATATATATAAATTTCTTGTCATGGATGATTTTGGTGTTTTTGGTTTGTTTGGGTTCGGTCGGGCGGTTTGAGTGGACCTGATGCTGTCATGTTGAACATTTTTCAGTTCCAGTTCTGGAATTGATGGGAAACTTTCATTATAGTGGATATGCACGGTGTAATTATACATGACTGAATCCAGTTTATGAAAAATAAAGAGCTTATTTGGAAACTGGGGTTACATGGGGCCACAATGCATGGATGCACTTGTAGTTTTGTGACTGATCCTTCTGACCTGCCGTAAGGCCTCAAATGTATGTGGGAATCTAGGATTCTTTGGTGCAGTGTGCAAGGTGAATTTAATTGGACAGGGAGGCAGAAGAGGTGGAATGGAGGACAGGTAGATTGCTCCGTCGTCATCCATGTAGAAGTGTTAGTGATTTGGTTTATTATTTGTTTAATGAGGACCTGCAACTGACAGCTGATGTGAGTATGAAGGACCTTGTGTGAACGTGCCAGAACCCTGTTGCTTTTGGACAATTTTTAATTTAATTCTCAGAATTTTACTTGTTGAGTAAATTTGCTTAATTGCTTTTTTGTGCGCAATATACCATTAAGATTTGGAGATTAAACGTGTCATTGAGTATAGGACCCAGAAGTGAATTAGCATCTGTTATTCTCGTTATCCTACAATGACAGACTGTGATAGATTGGGGGTGGCATGCCTTGTTTAAAGAAGAATGAATCTCCAGGTATCTGGGTTGACAAGATGAGCCTATGTTTTTTTGCAAAAATTCATCTTCTGTAATGCTTGTCCAATACTGGCTCACAGTGAACCCTTCCCAGAATGCACAGGGACATCCAGCAGTCTAGAATTTCAGATCATTTCATATAGTGCTTAATTTGTAAAGGTGTCAGAACACGAAGAGTATATGAGAGCGGAGGGGTAACGAGCTTCAATCTAAGGCAAATTTAAGGCAAATTTGAGGACATTTGTGACATTCATGACATCGTCACTCAGTTCGCTGTGCAGTGTGAGAGAATTGGGGCTGGAACGCAACAAACGGAATGGAATGTACCATACACGGGGTTCAGAAAACGTTCTGTATTTTTAGGAACAAATCAAAACTAATAAAAAACGTGAAATTCTGTGAAAATTGGTCCGTAAATTAAAATATATATATATATATATATATATATATATATATATTCTTAATTTTATTTTAGATTATTGTTTTAGTTTTTTTTGCCAGAGAGCTGCCAGTCACATGCAAATAGCTGTCGGAACGGAGACAGTCAAAAACAGAGTGGTTCCGGAACGCATTCCGGTAGGATCCGGCACAAAATAAGCACTGAATTTATACCTGAAATACATGCAAAATTGTCAATATGTTGTCTGATAGCAAGTCAATATGTGTGAGGACACTGCATGCAAATCAGGATGTCATCAGTGTATAAGATCATCTCATGATCCATCTGCTCTGTGTTTATATCCGCTTCTTTGTCAAAAATGAGAATCGGATGATGTCGTGTGGGAAGGATAAGTGTTTATAGTAGGACTGACTCTCGCTACTGACAACCAATAATTTACAGGCACCTGACAGGCAGCATGACATCTGAGCCAGGAATTCCAGTCCATCACCCCCAAAACCGACAGATTAATGCTTTCAGTCACTAGGTCCTACAGACACAGCAAGTGACACTGTCCAGGTTTGAACAGGCAGAGGTCGTTAAACAACATGGCCATTCAGGAGCCAGAACAAAAAGGTATTTTTGTGTTTGTGTTTGAATGTTATTTTTTGCTGCCTTTTATTTAGGCCAGCTGATGTATTTGCCATCAGAACTTATTTTGCTGCCAAATATGCCTGTTCTCTGTAACACAACATGGGCCAGTGTTATAAGATATGGCCACGTTATAAGATAATGCTGGACAAACCGATTTTAAATGATTGGTAACTATAAGAGTTACATTTAATGCATGCTGTCAATACCCATTAGTTAACGTGTGCGAAAACTTAAATTGAAAATATGACAGTGTGCTGTATTTAATATTAGATATTTAAGATGTAATATGTATTTCACCATGTGGGATGCACTGTGACCTCACCTCTCCAGGATGGCCGTTCAGGTCTCGTCTCTGCTCTGTGTGTGAAATTTGCAATTTCTCCTTGGGTTTTGCTGCTTTCTTCCTGGTACTTAGGTTTCTCCTACGAAGAAAGGCAGGTACATTAACTGGAGTCTCTAAATGGCCCATGTCTTCACAATGTCATAAAAACCTGTAATTTAGATGTTGTGGCGACCATGTTTGGGAACCTCAGTGTGGATGAAAGAGAGATGGATGTTTCTTTCTCAGTTCAGCACCAGAACCTCCCAGAGCAACAGAGGAGCATTAACTTTAGCCTTTACAATATTCCATGTTGTTTGTAGCCTGTTTAAAGGTATCACCAAATAGACCAACACTTAAAAAAGATCAAAATTCACATACAGAGATTTTAAAATGTTATAGTATAAAAACATACATAAAGTGCGAAAAAAACAAATCACAATACAAGCTTATGCTAATAACACATAGACATCTTAAATGACTCAAGGACAAAATCCACCCATCCATCCATTTTCTGTAACCGCTGGTCCATGCAGGGGCACGGGGGTCCGGTGCCTCTCCCGGACGTTACGGGCGCGAGGTAGGGCATATGACCCATGAGGGGGCGCCAACCCATCGCAGGGAACAAAACTAAACATACATCATTAAATTATTTGGATTTTCAGGTTTGGTTCAAGGATGTAACACAATATAAAACAGACGGTATCAACTCCAGTTTCTGTTGAACGCTGAAGCCTTTTTCTCCGTTTGGATCTTGGCATCCACCAGAGCACAGTGTTTGCCAGCTATGGACCCCATGCACTTTGAACAAGACTCTAGCTTTTTATTGCCATTGCATTTAACAACCTGGTGTTGCAGGATTCTGAAGTGGTTTTTGACGGCTCTGCCAGACACAGTTCATTTGACAGCCATAGGTGGAAGCTCTTCTGTGAAACGTCATTACACTTTCCAGCATTTATTCCAATTGGTGTGTACTAGCAACCTATATACAGCATTTATAAACTGTGAGAATATATCCAGAATTCTTCAATATCTGGGATAAGTGGAGCAGACTGTTATAGTATGCACCACACTGAGTACTGCACTATGAACAGTACCAGTCAAACCACACCAGTTTGGACACGCCAAACCGCTACAAAGGAGAGTGATAGGGTTGCATCACATGACCTGGGCACATGACCTACAGACAGTAGAAATGGTTTTTGGAGCAGTTTGAAGAGAGAATGAAGGAAAAGCACCAATGAGATCTCAGCATATATGTGGGACCTCGTTCAGGGCAGCTGAAGCATCCCAGGAGGCCACCTCATGAAACTGGCATAGACGAGACAGTAGGGTCAATGGTGGACCCAGGGATTTGAACCAGCAGCCTTCTGAGGCCGCAAGAAATTTAAATTTTTTGTTTGGTCAGTGTATAATCCATATATGTTATTTTATTGTTTTGATGTCTTTATAGTTATCCTAAAAAGGTGAGAATAGTACAAATAAACCTTTCTATGGGTAGGTGTGTCCAAACTTTTGACTGGCACTGTATGTGGGTCCAAGCAGATGTCTGAGGTCCTTCTTGATTTCAGGTCATCACTCCAATAAAGATACATATTTTCAGTTAAAACATCTCCATAGTTTTGGATCCATTATATTTATATATTTGCTGATTATGAAGAAAAATAACCTTGTTGAACTAATTTAGCTGCAAAATGAGAAACACTACAGGGTAAGTTTACCTAGTAGAGAGAATTTTTAATAGCATAGATGACCACAGTTTAGTGGTAAACAACACTGAGTATGTATATTGCAGAGCACTGTTTCCCAACCTGATCCATCGGGAGCCCCAGACAGTCCACATATAGCGTTACCGGGAGCTGGGAGGGAGCAAAAATGTGAACTGTCTGGGAGGGAGCTGGGAGGGAGCAAAAATTTGGACTGTCTGGGAGGGAGCAAAAATGTGGACTGTCTGGGAGGAAGCTGGGAGGGAGCAAAAATGTGGACTGTCTGGGAGGAAGCTGGGAGGGAGCAAAAAGGTGGACTGTCTGGGAGGAAACTGGGAGGGAGCAAAAATGTGGACTGTCTGGGAGGAAGCTGGGAGGGAGCAAAAAGGTGGACTGTCTGGGAGGAAGCTGGGAGGGAGCAAAAAGGTGGACTGTCTGGCAGGGAGATGGGAGGGAGCAAAAATGTAGACTGTCATGAAGCATCAATTTGTTAAACAAACAACAGTATGGAGTAAAATGCATGTTTCATTTTGACCCTTTAAAGTACTTGGGAGTCTTTCCCTGAAAATCCAGATCAGAAGAAGAGGTTAGGAACTGACGGGTGACATAAGGTATCTTTGAACCAGATTTATATCTAGGAGTGACTTGCAATTTTAGGAAAAGAGATCAGGGTCAAATAGTTCATTTGGATTGATGGCCCATCTCTTTACCACCAAATTCGTCTCTGATGCTGTGGGGTGGTATGGTTTATCTTTAGTTATTCCTAAATTGTTGGCACTCAGGTGGTGTTTGGTCAGAAAAAAAGAGAAAAAAAACTTTCAGCCAACACTGAGAAGTTTCATGACAATAGGTGGGTAATTGCTTCTCACAGTAATTCTATGGGAAGACATTTTCAATCTCTGGTGCATTGTGTATACAGCTTGGCATAAATCGTGCTCCTTTGGGTGTTTTCCGGAATGAACTGGAAATCTGGAAGAAACAAAAAAGGCGATCAACCTTTATTTTTTACCAGAGTGACCAAATAAAAAAGGGATTTGTCATAATCAAAATTTCTAATGAATTATCTTGATTGAATGGAAGTAGAACCACAAAGGATCCATAATGAGTCAAATTGTCAAAAGTAAAAGTGAAAATTGTTTTCCTCATTTATTCGTCTATGCAACTAATTCCAAAAGATGAAGGTTATAAAATATTACATGTACTTTTCCTAGTATTCTGCCAAATTCTTTTGTTCAGTTGATATTTAGGTTTTTAAATGCTACATGCTTCTTCAGTTAATATTAGCTATGTGTATATTTATTTTTAAATAAAAAACAAGGCTTTGTTGCCAAATCCAGATATATAAGGCATTTATGGTGTTTGGAAAAAACCTGCAGTTCAGCATAACACATACAATTACAAGAATTATAAAACAATATGATATAGTGAGTTCTAGATTTCAACATGATTTCAACTGTATTTTACTACACAGGCTTGAAAGTCTTATGTGTATTACAGGTCAGTCACTTACCCAGATGAAATCTTACCTGACAGACTGAAAACATTTGCCAGCATCAATAATAAATCCTCATTACTCACTGAGGTAAAATACAGTGTCTCTCAAAGACCTGCCTTAGGGCTGCTGTTATATCCTTCTTACTTATTACCGCAAGGTAAGATTATTTGCCAGCATGCTGATTACACACAGCTTTATCTGTCAAGGCCAGATGAATTTTATCATCTTGATGAAAGAGAGGATTGTTTAAAGTCAGGGTTCCCAACCTTTTGATACCCGCAGACCAGTTGAAGACATACAAATATTTTATGGACCAGTAGAGTTCAAGAGGCCGTGAAACCGCCCGGAGGATTCAGCTCGTCGGGTCATTGGTCGGCCGTGCCGGACCCCGTCGGGTCATTGGTCGGCCGTGCCGGGCCCCGTCGGGTCATTGGTCGGCCGTGCCGGACCCCGTCGGGCCATTGGTCGGCCGTGCCGGACCCCGTCGGGTCATTGGTCGGCCGTGCCGGGCCCCGTCGGGTCATTGGTCGGCCATGCCAGGCCCCATTGGATCCTCTTGTGGGACTGTGGCTCGACTGGGTTCGTTCCCTGCTGGGCGGATTTCCATCACAATTGGCTCCGGGTCGGCCTGGAAGGGCTCGTGGTGTGGAAGGTGGCCCGCCTCACCCCGTCCCTCCCTGGGGGAGGGGGGGGGGATGTTACACCCTCGCCTGCCACCACCTCGCCGCTTCGCAGGGCTGAGGGAGATGACCTGTCACTATGCCTTCAGGCAGTGCTGGCCTAATGGCTGGGGAAGTGCAATTGTAATCTAAAGATTACTGGTCCAATTCCCTGACCAGCAAAGTACCACTGAGGTACCCAGAGCAGGGTATTGCCCCCAAGCACTGCTCCCCAGGCACTGAATTAGCTGCCCCCTCCTCTGTCAAATATGGGTTAAATGCAGAGGACACACTTCATTGTTGTGCACTGTGTGTTGTGTTTTGCCAACAATAACCACTAATCACTTTCACTTAAAATGGCAAAGGGGTGCCAATAGATCAGTTAGCAATTTAACAATTCCTTTTTTTCAGTCTGTGTAGATGGGAGGGGTCGTAAAAAAATGAAAATATATAGTTTATTTCTGGAAATTAACCAGCCTCTCTGCAAAAGCCTCAGCGTTCTGCTACCGGGTGGAGCACTCGTGACGAACTGGTACCAGTTCCCGGGCTGGGGGGGTTGGGAATCCCGGGACTGAAGCGCATCGACGGCTGAATGCTGAGCAATGTCCTTCTGCTGAATCCAGACAGAACCGTGATCTTGCTTTTTAAGGGCATTAGGAATAAACTAACCTAAACCTTAATAGTAAATCTGTCTCTCCAACATTAACTATGAAAAATCTTTTTCATTATTTGTTCACCTTCATTCCTCTTTTGACGCTCATATTAACAGCATCAGCAGAACAGCCTTTTTTCGTCTGTGGATTATTGCCAGACCGGGGAGTATGCTTATGTTGTCCCTGTGTGACGCTGAGAAGTTAGCACACACTTTTATAACTTCAGGACTGGATTATTGTAATGCATCACTGGTTGGATGATCAAGAACATCCCTTCAAAACACAACTGCCAACTAAATGAGAAGTCTATCCTCTTTACATTAGCTGCCAAATAAATATTGTATAGATTATAAAATGCTCCTATTCACCTACAAAGCCTTTAATGGCTTAGCTCCCTAATACCTGAGAGACCATTTAATTGGCTACAGTCCTTCATGCCCACTTCAATAACAAGTAACAGCTTGGTATCTGTTCTCAGAGCAGAGAAATCTACAGTAGATGGCAACAATTTTTTATACATAGCCTCTCGACTGTGCAACAGCCTTCCTAACACCTTTTGGGACTCGGACACACTCAGGGACAAGCTCTGTCCCCTTTGTCCCACTTGGTCCACCCTTACACACTACCATTCATGCATTTAGTGGTAGTATTCAAGGGTGTCTAGTTCCTCAAATAAGCCAAGTGCTGCATGCTTGACATGTACCTTATCCACAATTTAGCAAATACTGCATGGTACCAGGGCGTCATGGTGGTGCAGTGGTTAGCACTGTTGCCTCGCACCTCTGGGACCCGGGTTCGAGTCTCCGCCTGGGTCGCATGTGTGT
>JAODLC010000113.1:610280-621596 GCA_026781145.1 Hippopotamyrus pictus
TCGAGGTAGGCTGATTAATATTTTAGACTGCAATCTCCTGCTTGACAAACTCTACCACATGATTGGACAAACTGCCCCCCCCCGTCCTGGCCCCCCCCCCCATTCCTCCCCTACCATATGCCTATTTTTTTGTGGTCCGCTTTCAGGCAGTTAGGAGTTAAGAGTGCAACTATACTATAGGTGTCCCTTGGGATAAGAGTCCTTGACTTATGACTTTTCATGTCTATGACTGATATAATTTAATAACCTTTTTCAGAAGTATGAGGCTGATTTTTTCATTCTCATGAGTGTGGGGGAATCTGCGACGTTTGCGCAGGCAGCTGCAGCTGCAGCTCCCTCGCCTGCTCTTGTCCACAGTTACTGTGAAGCTGCGCTCCGGGATTCTCGTGTGTGACGCTATGATGTCATCTCACTTTATCAGGAGCTTATGAGATTTCAGCTTATGAGCTGATTTCCAGAAATGCAGCAGGCTCACAAGTAGAGGGATGCCTGTATTTCCAGGATGGACCTAAACAGGATATGGTGACCTTGAGTATTTTAAATATGCAGGTAGATGTGCCTGCACTGATTCATTTCGATGCATAAGAACAAAAATTAATAACAGAATACATACTCTGTGGCCACTTTAATAGGTACCCCAGCTCGGACTGGACACCCTTTAGTCTGCAGAACCTCTTAGAGTTGTGCACTCAGAGACACCGTTCTGCACACCACTGTGGTATTGAGCTGTTATTTTTCCATTTGTGGCCTTCCTGTTAGCATTAACGAGTCTGCCCGTTCTCCTCTGACCTCTCTCATTAAGTATTTTCAGCCACAGAAATGCCATTGATTGGATGTTTTTTGTTTATTGCGCCGTTCTCCGTAAGCTCTAGACAGCGTAGTTTGTTAAAATTCCAGGAAGGCAGCTGGAAACCACCGTATCTGGCGCCAAAAATCGCACCACGCTGAAAATCGCTCGGATCACGGGTCTTAGTTATTGTAATGCTTAGGAAAACAGTATGTGGACCTCTTGACCTAGTTTGCGTGCCGCATATATTAAGCTGCAATCACAGGATTGGCTGCTTGGAGGAGCAGGCTATTAGTGTTAACGAGCAGGTGTTCCTAATAAACTGACAACTGAGTGTATGTCGGGGAAGATGTAATGACAGCTGACAAGACTCCTTATAGGTCTACATTATAGACACACTAAGTCCCATATGTGATCTGACATCTGAATTAGAGCATATGACAATAGCTTGGCGGGGATCTATAGTTCACAAAATGAAAATTAATCATAAACTCCATGCTACCATCGCGAAGCTGCGTTTAACAAAATATGACTCAGAAACCAATCAGACTGGGTCAGTGCTGAAAACCCCTTTTATGAATTTCAGCAGTCTTTGGTTTGAAGTGGCCATTTTTATTTCGCTTGATACAGCATTGATGTGAATTAAGTACAGCCACAGAGATGATCCTGGGTTACTTTTGTCTAATGATGTTGGCTAAATGCGATGCAGGCCCAGAATAGACAGAAACAGCTTGCCACACTCACTGCTGCCCTGCTGATGCTGACGTTTATGTAATTTATCTCTGCCTGTTGCAGATGCCAAAAACAAATGGCAAACACATTAACATCACTGCATCGCATCTGCGGCCCGGTGTGGAGAACCTTGTGTCTTGTTTAGTCTCCAGCATAATTGCCAGCGAGCTCTGTAACTCGGAAATAACCGCACAGACCTTGTCGCCGAGAATGTGATTTGCACAAAGTTATGCGGTCACTTGAGGCACTGCGTTCATCCTCGTATTGGGTGATTATGTTCAGGCAGGGCTGGTCAATCCTACAGGTGACACAGGCAGACACCTAGGGCAGTGACTTGCTAACCAATTTGACTTTGCCTTGGGTGGGGGGGGTCTGGCATTGATGATGCTCGCCTAGGGCACCACATTAGGTAATACTGGATTTAGGTGTGAGCATTCAGGAAATATGTAAGGCTCTGTACTGTATATATTAAGAGGTCTTGTTTCAAGTGTGTTGGGTGTAATTACATTACGCTGGGGGCTAAGGGCCCCAAAGACATGACTGTTCTGTTATAGCTGGACTTGAACCCGTGATCCTCTGATCACAGCCACATACGCTAACTCACTAAGCCACGCACAACCCCCTAAGGGCCATAGTTTCATACCCGAAAGGTTGTGAGTTCAATTTTGATCCCAATTCTGTGCATGTAAGTTTCATAGGTACTCTGGTGACCTCCCACAGTCCAGAAACATCGTCGGCTGTCTGTGAAATGAGAGTATGCAGCTGTGCACTAGGAAGCACCGGCATCTTGTCCAGAATGTCCCCGCTGTGTCTTCCTAGGGGACCGACTTTGCGGTGGGACATCATGCAGGGGCTATAGTGACCAAGGGCTCAGTGTCTCCTAAATCTTCTTATGTCTTAAGCTTGCAATTAGTCCAGTGGATTTGTGGCACCTAATCCATTCTGTTTTCATCGGCAAGATATGTTCTTAATTAGTCATCTCATTTGCCTGCACTAATGACTTTAATTGGTGTTGCCATGGGTCCTCGTTTAGCATAGAGATACCTATTTAGCGGTCCTCAGCCATGCCTGTCTGAGGCTGGAATTGAGTATCTTAGTATCTTCTAAGTTTGACTGGAGTATTGTTATAGAATAGAATGGAAAATTGTAACCTGTTCCAAGTCAGAGTGAAGCAGTTTAACTGTGCAAGGTTTGCTTACAATAGCCTAGAATGTGGAAAGGTGTAGCAACTTAGACTTGTATGACTTTACATGATTAATGAGTAGTGAGTACAGTAGTACTCAGTACTCATACCACCAAGCAGCAGTATCATTAGAGATAATGTGAGAGTAATTTATCTTATGATATTCACTCTGGTGGTCTGACAAATGCCTCCTTCATGATAGAAACAAGCATGTGTTGACAAATCAGAAAAAAACAAACACAAAAAAACTTTAGGAAGAATATGAATCAACCTCCAAACTTAGCCTGATTAAGCAACAGTGGGTGTTCCTGCAGATTCCCTCAAGGCAGTCTTACACTCTGATTTATGCTGCCCCCTCTGGTGAAGTTGCCGTACTGCCCTCTGTATGCTTTCTTTTCCAATTACGTCAACAGTCACATCCCACATGCAGCAACAATGATGAAAAAAAGTGCTTTGAAATCCTGATACTGCTGCTGCAATCACACAGGCATTAACATCTTCAAGTTTATTCTGCACTTTAGAGCAATAAAAGAGCCCATATACATCATTATTTCAGGAATTTTCTTTACCAAACACCTGGTGTTTTCAATTGCAAATGAGTCGTCATTTTCTAGTAAAAGTCTTTGAAAAATTCTGGGTTTTTGCTAATTTCTAAATGGAACCTCCAAAGGTGATACAATTGGAACTCATAAGGCTACTGAGAATATTTTAATTTCACAGCATTTTTGCGTATTTTTCTTAAAGGCTTTCCATATGCTAAATTAACGGTTTGTTTTTCTTGATTGGAAAGGCAGAGATTTGAATCCTGCTTTTCTTGAAAAAAAAAAAAAATGGCTGTAGAGTCCTGTACCACTGACATTTGGAAACTTTATCAAGGGGAAAAAAAATCATAGTGAACTTTAATATGGTAATCAGGGAGCAAACTTTACCAGACACCAGGGATCATACAAGCTAAAATTCCATACGATTGTCTGCTGATGCCAAAACAAGAAGACAGCATGTAGATCTGTGAGGAGTTTTATTTGTTTTTTAAGTCTGAGAGCGCTGCATATGTGTGAGCTGCAGTCTCTAATGGCTTGACATCCTAGAATAAGAACAGCCCTAGAAGCCAAATGTCAGACTGAATAGAACTCTTCGTGTTTTTCTGCAGAATGCATCAGCTAGGTTCAGGTCCCACCTTTGACCCGCCCAAGCTAAAATTTGGCTTTCTTGCTTTTAAGGGCATTTTATTTCTGAATTGTGAACCTCTACTGTTCACTCTTTTTTTAGGCTGACAGATTTTTCTCACACAATGTCATTGTACCATTGTCCATCTTCTTACATCAGCAACTTTCCTTTCTCCGTCGATGGTGCTTCACAGCAGGGGTGATGTGACCTATAAAGAAGTCAGCAACATGAGTGTTCCCTGATGGTAAAGAAGTCTAGGACGTGATTTTTCCTCAGTTGTGCTTTGCAGTACTGACAGCATTGACAGGGCGATGTACCATCTTGCGTTTGCACAAGAGCTTTGCACATGTCCACAGTTTAACACTTTTGGTTCACTGAACCATGTGATCTTTTTCTGTATTTTTTTCAGACAGGGCCGGCCAGTCCTATAGGCAGCATAGGCGACTGCCTGGGGCACCATCTCATTAGGGGCGAAAAAAATCCAGAAGAAATACCTCTGAATGCATTCCATGATATTACCGTTATTTACTTAATATTTAAGTACTAGCTAGTTAGCAGCCAGACACCCTGTGCTACTGAAATGTTTTTTAAATAAATTAATTGATAAAATGTGTTTTCTGCTGGGGCGCTCAGGAGAATCTCGCCTTGGGCACCAGAGCCCCCAGGGCCGGCCCTGTTTTCAGGTACGTCTCCCACACGTGCTTTTTCCACAGTTTCTACAAAAATGGAATTACATGAACAGTTCATACATAGATGATTCCTTCCATCTCTGTCAAGTCCCTCCATATTCCTAGTAGAGACAGCAATGGCTACTTTGTAATAATTTCCCTGGACCATATTGCTACAATACAAAGTGTGCAAAGGGGGTCATTAGTTCATGGTACATGTTTCGTCGATGTCTTCAAATTGCGGTGTAGTTAATAACTTCATAGAATATCAAAAAGCATTTCTGTTATTGCAGCTTCATTCTCAGGGTGTGCTGGTTTGAGGCAACCAATAGTTTCACCCGATTTTTATATGTGAGAAGTGCTATTTGAGGTGTTTCTCGGGGTTGGATAGGGAATGGAAGAATGTGACAATAGGACTTGGCAGTGATGAACAGTTTTGTTCTCAGGCATTGATGGGGACCTGGGTGCAGATGGGGGGGGGGGGGGGGCAACACTAAAAGTGGTGTTTGAAAACAGGAAAAAAAATTATTAAACTTGGTGCTGCAGGGGCAGGAGGTGTCAGATAAGGGTTAGGGGACCAGTGGGAAGACCTTGTTCTAGCTTACTGGTGGCAAAGAGAGACAAAACACACAAATGTATACAACTTACTACAGTTGAGGGACAGGTGGAGTAAATCAATATGAATCACTCTGGTGAACTGACTCTCCTTCCCACCATGGCCTCTGCCCCCCCCGCCATACGCCGACGTAGCATTACATAATTATGTGTATCCTCACAGGATGCAGTACGCGATTATGTCTAGTAGTTCATTAGACTATTCAAAAAATGTTTTTTTCCAGGCTGTAAGTCATTTCCTTCCGCGATTATATCGTGTTCAACCTTGACATTCTGTAGTTCTGAGAAACATGGCCTTTGTTGAGAGTTCACTGAAATTACTGAGGTGCTGTTAGACCAAAGAGGAATAGCTGTGAAGTGCAAAGTGCTGAAACTCTTAGGAGCACTGGAATCTTTCAATGTCTGATGTGGAAGGAAGGATGGATGGAAGGAAGGAAAGAGGGAAGGAAGGAAGGAGAGGGAATCGGTGTGAGATGAGGCAGAGGAGCGCTGCTGTGGGGAAGAGTAGTGAGGCCCATTTCCGTCCCTGTCTGGTGGGGAACGAGCTGCAGTGATCCCATAAAAATCCCAGGGTGACATTCTAGGCTTTGCACCCCTCAACTGCAGCAAACATGCAGTGCTCCCATCACCACTGGAATCCATTTGTCAGTTTTTCCCTTCACAATCCAATGTAGGAGTAGCGGAAAGAGCAAGGTGTGTGAGGCACTGATAATGAGTTGAACTGAGAAGCTTCTTAATGGCTGGGTAGGCCTGAACTCCAGTGGCCTGTACTACGAAGCGGGGTTACTAGCTTATCGGGGTAACTTGTCGGATTTAAGGTAGTCTGGGCAAAATGTAAGTGAACGAATATGAAGTCCATTTAAACTGTGGCACCTTAAATCCGACAAGTTACCCCGTTAAGCCAGTAACCCCGCTTCATAGTACAGGCCACTGAAGTCCATATGGACGGGGCCTTTCTTGGAGAAGCAGAAGTATCTGCATGTATAGCCCAGTATTGTGATAAGGACATCATCACTGTTTACTTGGTAATTATTTTGCTATTTATACACACAATAAGGGACTAGCAACTGGAATAATCTGCATAAATTAAATGGTGGGTTTTTAACCCTTGTTAAACCAGGAACCCCCCCAAATGAAAGTAGACCAGAGATAGGGACCCCCCCTCCACCAGTAATGCACGTAACATAGGTAACTAGACAGTACAGACCGGGATGGGGGGTTTAAGTGAGAGTTAATGCACGAAAGCCGTGCAGAGTGTGTTTATCTCTGTGTAGTGCATTAAACAGTGTAAAACGTAGGGCTTGGAGTGCATTAACCCGGTAATACCATGGTTACCATACAACTGCTTTAAATGTTTGTACATAACATTTTTTTTCATGTTTACAGGCCAAAATGCCTTTATTAGTAGAACTACTGTCTTCAAACAATGATTACACATTTCCAGTTAGTTTCTGTTCATTTTAAATTGTGTTCTACTTCTGGAATTTCAAGTAATGTAATTTAGAATTAGGGATTATAATTTACTTCTGGAATAGAATTTACTCCTGCGACTCACCTGGTTATCACTATGAGGGCAGATACAGAAATTTAATCAATACTCTTCTGACCAACCAGAATGAGGATTCAACAGCACTGTTTCATATGTCTTCCTTTAGCTGGGATTTCCCATTAATATGTTTTGCAATGTGTAAGATGATTGCCAATATTGATATTTCGTTGATTTATGAAACGTTTCTGTGGACCCCTTATAAATGCTCCACAGACCCCCAGAATGACCCCCCCATCTAAACTAATTCATAGGTCAATATAAAATGACTTAAGTTGTAATAGAGGGATATGTGCCGTAATTACACTGACACCAGACAGAGATGTATATCTTGGATCACACCATTATGTTTGTTACGTATATAAATTGGTCATTTTAATGATTTTGCGCTCCATTCCTTTATTTATTTCTTTTATTACTCTTTTTAGTTTTATATGAGTTTATGTTTACATGTAACAGAAGCATAGAAAGACTGTTTAACAGTGTAATCTTAAGAATGAAATGTACAGAATCCCGCATTCAGATTGTCTGCTAAAAAAGCGTGAAATGTAAGACACCTCACAGTAAGATATGAAGGTTTACAGTTTAATTGCTTTTATAAGATCAATATTAGATATGACGGTGGCTACTTTCACAATATAACACAATGTTACATTTGATTCTCAGGTGACAGCGCTTAGCGATTCTCTGGTTTGTAGTGGCTGTTACCAAAGGGTCAGTACTGCTCTGTTCAGATGCTGCTTTTAAATCTTGAAAAGAAATGAAGTAAAATAGGATTTTAAATTCGCTGTCATCAGCTAATAAAGAAGACAGAACAGAAGCTGCTTGCAGGCCACATCTGACAAGTCACCCTCCATGTGCCGTCCTACATTTTTTCCATGTACCCCCCCCCCCCCACCGCAACTGTTTTCTTTTCCTTCACACAGAAATATGAAATAAAATATATAAAAAGGTGTCCAGGGAATATGAGAACTACTGTATAGCACTGATGTCATGCTTTCCAGGAAAATTTGCACTTGGTATTGCACTTAAAACATGGCTCTAAAATGTACTGACTATGTGTGATTACAGGCAGTGAGGAGGCCACAGTGTTTTAAGGTGGTGCTATAAGCCAGACTCCAGACTAAGCAACTATACATAACATCAAAGGATCCAATCAAACGTTTCTCATCTCTGATACATAACCTTTCTTCTCCAGGATTTTTTTTGCCAAGCAAAGCAGATGGGAGTAACCTTTAACTCGACTGTTGACCTTGGCATTGCTTGCAAGTAAAACCCATATGGCAAAGTGGCGAGATTCAGCATGTGAGAGGGCATTGGGGATCACTGTAGTAACAGTCCCTCTGAATCAGCTGACTGTGTCTAAAATTGTGCAACAATCTTAATCTGACGTTGACTCAAACTAAATCTATGCTTGTTTACCTTTAATCCATACTGGGTGCAATTGTCTTGGCTGCTGCTTTGTGATCTTTATTGCAATTGCTGTATCCAGTAAATGTTCATATTCAGATACTAATTCTGTATGCTGGAGTAAAGAACGTTCCCTGGGTTTCTGCAAGGCCAGTCAAGAGGCTCTGGATCAGATAAACAAGTAACTCATTGCCATTTTAGCATAATCGTTTACTACAGTGTAGCCCATTTTACCTTTGAATATGCTGCAGCCTGCATGTACCTGAGCTGGGATGGTATGTGGCTTAGTGGACAGGGGCTCTGTGGCTGTGATTGGAGGGTCACTGGTTCTGATCCAGTGGTTGGCAGGACAGTCACCTTGTCATTGTGCACATGAGTAAGGCCATTGACCCCTGATATAATACCCTAGGGGTGCTGGATAAATGACTGATGGGATGTATGAAAATTAATGAATTCTAATGTACTCATATTTTGCAAATAACAAATTAAGCATAGTTTTATTAAATGGACATCTCTTACTTGCCTTCAAATGTGCCTTTAAAGCTGGTTTGACTATTGATTTTGATGTCATCTGTCATATTTTGTTAGCAGGAGACCCAGGATCAAAACCACAGCCAAAGAACAACAAAATCAATGAGATTATCAGATGTCACAAAGGACGGTATAGAAAATCTCTTTGTGAGTCTTTGTGAGAACAAGCAAGACCACCAAGTGACAGAGAATGAAAAATGGAATCAGGAATTCCTTTGGCACCCTAGGGAAACAGGTAAGTGAAGCAAATAAATGTGCTAAAACAGCTGTTTTAAACAAACAAACAAACAAACAAAGGAAACAAACAAATAAATTTGTGGAGAAACCCCAAGAGCCACACCATTGCCCCCAGACTCTATCTATCATGAAGCAAAGACTTACCTTCATACCCTGGTTACGGGTGAGTAGAGGGGCTTGTCCCCTGATCTCACCCCTCTCATGAAGCGTTATTCTTGTGTCCCACAGATGGTTGAGTGACACTGGTAGGGCTCGGCAATACCAGACATCTGATGGATTAATAAAGAAGCGCAAAATCCTTACATAAGCAAAATAGTGTCATATCCACGTCACTGCAAAAACCAAAATAGCACATTGTCTTACAGTGGCTAGGATAGGTAAACTCCCTTGTAAGAATTAATTAGGATCGCCTTCTATGAGGCCCCCGTGCCTTTTCATAGGCCGGGTGGGGTCGCTAACATCCGGGGTGGCTTCAGCAAGCACATTCCGCAGTCCGTGTGACATTCAGCTCTCGGGGCACAAAAGGAAAAACGCGCAGTCAGGGAAAAAGCCTGTACTGGAACCAGTAAATGTACGACCACGTCAAGTACTCCAAGATACGTCAGGCGGCCGCCATCACTTCAGGTGGAATTCATAAATTTAATATCTGACTTATCTAGCAGTGCGGATTATGAAACAAATTGATTTTGATTTTGAGAAATTAAGCCCAAACACCCTTATTAAATTTTAAGGATGCAGCTAATAAGTTTGCCTATTTGCTATAAGCACAGTGGATTCTGTATTATCTGACAGCATCTACTGTTTCTCAGTTTTTAATTGATTCAGCTAATGAGAAAAAAAAGATTTTCATCTGCTTGGCATCAGACGTTAAAGCAATTAATGAAATAACAACTGTTGTTATCAAAATTGCAGCAGTAAATGACTCATAAATGAGTGATCTCACATTGCGGTGTCTTATAACCACAGAGTCCTCTGCTCTGATGCATGTTTTATTCTCATGGTTATATTCATTATAAGCATCATCTGAAAACCAAGAAAGAGTAAAATATATTTCTTTTGACCCCCCACTGCATAAAATGAAGTGCTTTTGCACCCATTGAATCATGGGGGTAGCATCATTGGGTTAGAGGTTATTAACAAACTACTGTGGCATATTTTAAGACCTACACTGCAGGCTTTGGCTGTGCCAGAGTTTCAGTATGTAAATATGAGACAGGCACTCAGAGAGAAATAGAAGAGTAAAACTTTAATAGTGTTATGCACAAAAAGCAAAATTCACTTCAATGTGAAGTGTCCATCCATCCATCCATCCATCCATCCATCCATCCATCCATTTTCCAATCCCTTGACCCTGACAGGGTTGTGGAGGCCTGACTAAAGGTTAATATCATCCAGACCTTGTCTGACTAGGCCCCAGTGTCCAGCACATTACCCCATATCGCTACATCAGCCATTCAAAAGAAACACTAATTATTTGCATACTTTCTTCATTAATTGCTTCTGCTGTGAGAGTGTTGGCGACGCGATGGCATGGGTACCGCATGAGCTGGGGGGCACCCTGAAAGGGCCAGCAGCACCTCACACAGAATCACATTCACTTGCTCACACAGACAAACCATACACTAAGGCCAATCTCATCTCCCCGTTCCGCTGCAGACGCACGCCTTCGCACGACACGGATCGTGGGAGGAAATCGGATTAGCCAGAGGAAACCCACGCAGACAGTGCTTGTTTTCACAGACACATTCCACTCCGCCTTCTTGCTGATTTGTACTGCCCTTTGTGATGTGTTTGGCGCACGTGCGGGACCGAGACCGGCAGCCCTTCCTCACTGCTGAGATTGATTTCACTCAGTGGGGGATGCAAAAAAACCCCCCACTAACGTGGCTGTGACATCAGCGGCTGTTGCATAAGTTCAAGGTGAACCTGTGCCAAACACCGTGCACTGCTTTGATCCAGCCCGCAAACCTGTTATATCTCGCGGGTTAAAAATGCATCAAAGTTTGCTGAACCAATTCATTGCGCAGTATTCAGTTTACCGTTAGAATGGCAATATTACTGACAATGATCACAGCATAAGCACCTGGTGACACTGGAGGGTGTAAGTCGTTTGAAGATTTCATTTTGAACCTGCTGACCTTCACACCAAAACCTTTTGATCACTTAGCCCTTTCCCTGGAGACAGATGGTCACAGATACTGCCATTAATGGGTGAAATCAGCGTCAAATTATTGCCGTCCAAACTTTCCAAGCTGCCTATATCAGTAACTTGGATGGTACAGTATTGCTTCCACAGAAAGAATCCATTCTGACAACATGACACTCCCAATTTAACCCAATTTGAGGTTGGCTCGCCCAGTAACTCCATCCATCCATTATCCAAGCCGCTTATCCTACTGGGTCGCGGGGGGTCCGGAGCCTATCCCGGAAGCAACGGGCA
>JAODLC010000113.1:623797-664903 GCA_026781145.1 Hippopotamyrus pictus
TATATATCACTGCACTGATATATTGTGTTACTGTATTTTTTTTTTAGATGAAATGCCATAATTTGATATTGGAGAAAAAAAAACCCGTGGGGGTTCGAGGTCAGCTGCCTGCCCAGTTACCCATTGGCATACTAAGACTGGGCAAACCGGAAAGCAGTGTGTGTGCACTGCTATCTTCTGACACATTGTCTGTGCGTCACCACACTGTCTGTACGTCAGCTCTCAGTTCAGTCATCTGCGAACCATTTTTCACCTCTCTGTTGACCAATAGCTCTGCCAGTTAACACTGCGTTCATACAGTGGCCCATTTCCAGTAGTGACCCAAAAACACACTTGCATAGGTTGATTTATGTTTTTTACAATATGGGTATGAAACAATACATTCTATTCACACAGGGATACATTCTATCCACAGTAACACAATTTATCTGTGCAGTGGTTAGCACTGTTGCCTCACACCTTGGGATTCTGGGTTTGAGTCACTACCCCGGTGTGAATGCTGAGGGTGCTGATGGGTTGGTTCCCCTACTAGACCCCCACGACAGAAATGGATGGATGGGAAATATATGAGGAAACATCATTATTTAACATGATAAAAGCTATTCTTAAAGCTGCTTATATCCGGCTTATATATTATATATTGTGTCCCAGTTCTACAGTTGCTTACCAGCCCGCATGGAACATGAAGCTGGAAGAGTTGGAGTGTGTCAGTAATACTTACAGCTGTGTGGTGTCCCCAGATGCTCGTGCCCCCAGCCTCTATGCGCTGGCACAGTGTCTGACTGACCAACCACGCCTTAACAGAGACAGACGTACCACTTTCAATCACGCGCCCACAGAAGTTTACCGCTGCTTTGCGCTGGTTTGCCAAACCTCTGTTTACTCGGGCGTCTCCCCAAGTGCATTGTGGGCGCCGTACTGCTTTCTTCCCGGCTGATTCTCTGCTGTCAGGCCACATTAGATCACCTGAAATGTTCACAAGGTGGGGCTGAAGCTTCCCTAAGAGCGTTGAGAAGAAAAGGAGGGCGGCTCACCTTACGCCTCCTAAAACCTGCGGGATTTTCCTCAATCTTTCCTCTTATCAGAAAGCTTGGGATCTGAGCACTATCCCATAGACTGTGCCTGCCGTCGCATCCATTGGCACGCTTCTGTCTAATGCATTTGTTTAGCAAGTAGTATGGGTACTAAGGACCTGGGCTTGCATGGCATGTTCGCTGATGGTTAGTCAAGAGAAACATTGTGAAACCGTGAAGATGCATAACTGGGGACATCATTCATTGCGCTACGAGGACCACTTGAAAAACAGGAGCTTGGACAGCTGGGCATGTCTACACAAATACACCACATATTATAATACACAGTAATAATTTAGGCAATGAAGAATCACTTGTACAATATGACATGATTATTTCATTCATTATCTTTTCGTGTGTTTTATTTTAGCAAAATTTTTTATCTCTTTTTGCTCCCTGCAATATCAAATATGCAATTTCCTTTCATAAACCCTCAACTGATTAGCCTCATTTTTCTTTCAGCACCACAACCGCTGTTCCCTCAACACTTACTGAGAGAGATATTTTGAATGTGTAAAAATGTTTGTGCTCAACACTTTAAACATACAGTAAGTCTTCAGACGCAAGTGATTTTGTTGTTGTTGTTGTTGTTGTTGCTGCTTTTGCATCTCTCTCGGCAATAATGCACTGTCAGGAACTGTGTGCTATTGTAAGAAGGAACATACTGGCACTGTATTTGATCATTTTTGCCAAACGGGGACATTTGCTCAACACAATAATTTTTACTTTTAGATTCATCATAATAAACAAGCATGTTATGACTCAAGAATTCAGTAGAACTCTGTATTATTTTGTGTTAACTACTTCATTGCAGTTAGTGGGGGCGTTGTTTGTGTTTTAAGGGTTGTGAAGGAAAACACTGCAGGGCCGTACAGTATATTTCCCCACCAGATAAAGTGATGCTTTCGCTTAGGGGAAATGTACAGTATTTTTCTTCGTATACAATAATGCCTTGCCTGAGGCTATGCACTTTATATAGTAATCTTCTATACTTTTGGGGAAAATTGCACAGATTGAATCAAAAGTGTGAAATGTGATTTATCTAAGGGTACTTCAATTGGATCAAAGGATAAAAAAGTAATTTCTCTTAGCTACCGCATCCCATACAGCAAATAACAAGTAACATTGTGAAATAAAAACACTGTAAGACACCATAGAAATGCTGATTCAGTGGCAACACCTGAACAGAGTTAACTGTACTAATCCATCCATCTTTCAGCCTGGACACTTTCCTAGGCAGCAAAAGACATGTCGAATGGGACAGCAAGCCATTGCTGCTGGCACGAACATTGCCACACACTATGGGCCATTTAGAGACATCATTTATCTGAATGTCTTCGACTGACAGAAGGACACCAGGAAGACCCAGAGGAAACTCCACACACAGACAGAAAAGGCAGGATTCGAACCCTCAACCCGAGGTTACGACACAATGCTGCTGCTGAGCCACATTTTAGATGCAACAGTGTTTCACATTTTGATGATCTGCTTTGAAATCATCTGCATGTAGTGATAACATTAAAGCAAAGGGTTTACGATTGGATGTTTTTATGGCTAAGTAATAAGCTAGATTAATGACAAGTAGATTGTTTGGAAGAATGGTTCATTCATGATGTTGGGATTAATGGTGTACCACATATGGCAATGTGCAAATCCTATTACAAATATAAAATGAAAAACAGCAGCGTGCCGTATATTACAGAATGAAAAAAAATGTTCCAGAACCTACCAAACAGCCATTTATATATAACATTAGTTAATAACAAAACGTTAAAAGAATGCAGATCATGTAGGACATGCAGAACATGCAGTGGAGGTTTGCATATCACACATCAGATTTGTAGCTGGATTGGGAAACATCCATGTAACATAGGGATTGGAGGGTGGAAATGAGAGCTTTTTAAAACTATTGGGATTTAACAGACTGGGAGAGCGGAACATAGATCCAAGACAGCCGTCTCAGCTTAACAAGGAGCCAGCAGGCTGGGGAAATATGAGAAGACAGAAATAACAGCTTTAAATAATCAGTAATTAGTGAATGATTATAGGTGAGTGGGTGGGTCTGTCCGCTCATTCTGTTTCCCTCCCTGGAAACTCCTCTGAGCAGATAAGCAGGAGGTAGGTAACAGATAAGAGGAAACCACAACTTCTGTGGTATATCTAGGAGGAAAAAAAACTAGTAGCTCATGACGAAGCAGCTGCTGGACACCCTGTGGACATCTCTCCACCCGTCTTCCATAACCGCTTATCCGGCACAGGGGCACAGTCAGCCTGGAGTGTATCCCAGAATGCACAGGGCATGAGGCATGGTACAATCCAGATGGGATGCCAGGCCATGGCAGGGCATGCGTGCACTCTCTATGGACAATTCAGAGATGCCAGTTTGCCTAACTGCATGCTCTTGGATTGCATGAGGAAACTGGAGTGCAGAGGAAGTCTATGTGATAAGGGAGATATGCTACATCAGAGCAGGGGGCAGGAAATGGGGGCCGCGACCCTGGAAGCGTGAGGCCACATTGCCATTCACTGAGCCACAAACTACCGGTTGTGGAGATCTTACCCGCATGCCAGAGGTCATGGCTGGAAGGGTAGCTCTCGGTTAAGCTTTTCTAGGGAAAACCAACAAGTCACAGGTAGTCAGAATTTGATGTTGGTGTTTGTACATGATTTGTGGTTCTAGGCCTTGCAGGTGATGTTCCTCCTTAGGGTCGAAAACACCTGGACATGGATGGGGCAGGGGTGGGGGGTGGGTGAATAAGAAAACCATTATACTTCTCACGTCTCCCTTGACAATCGCTTTGAAAGAAATTTAATAATCATATTTCTTCAGGTTCATAAGGAACGGATGTTATTTTGTCAGGCAATGGACAGAGCAAATCTACTGATCGATCTTCCATAGGTGAACGTTTCATTCAGCCCATAAAGGCAGCGCTAAGGAAAATCCATGATAGTAATCGATTGGCAGCCTTGAAGCACCCATTTCAACACATTCTCTCTACATGGCAGAGCGACACAGACTTACGGTGGGGGGTCCCTAATATTCTCCTGGTTCTTCGTGAGTTTTAGTCATTGAACAGAGAACAGAGCAGGCTGAAGGTCAGTTATTCAATTAAATATTGCATAGTTACATTTAAAATAGAATTGCAATCAATATAGCCATAATGAACCAACCAGAAACATGTGCATGTTTTATTTTTATATACAATTTAATGGAAATAACTTTAAATGTTCTTTTGTCTGACCAGTCTGTGACCCTGATACACAGTTATGGAAGACTTTAGTACTAAATGCAACAATAAAGAAATAATACGAAATGAATGATGTATATTGTACTCTTTCAGACACACATATATGCAGAGATAGACATGCACAATGTTGGTATTTGGTATTATTAATTTAATTTGTCTGGTTTGTACAGATAAGCTTGGTCCATATTCTCATGTTTTACTGAAAGTCCTTTGAGCAGAGTTAATGGGTATGAATAGATGGTAACCAAGAGCATAACTTTGGTTTGAACATTAGGGGGTTGAGGTCTCTACCCATTTCGGAGGAGACATGATTATTAGGGGGTATTAGCCGGTTTTAATTATTGGTACAACTCTCCTGTAATTTACACCCATGATGGTAACACTTTGCTTAAGGGGGTACAAATACCTAGTAGTTAATCAGTTATTCCTGAAGTACAAATCATGAACAAACATAATAGCTATTTGAAACAAAAAACGCATCATGATTCATTAACGATGAACCGACATGGGATCAGTATTTAACTTGTTTTATTCATTACTTGTTCCTTCAGTAGTTCACAAAGGTTTACAGAATTAGCAGATACAGTAACAAATATAGTAAAACGTGTGTCATTAATGATGAACGAACATGACACCAGTATGCAACCAAGTCTTAGCTGTGGTTGATTAATACATAAGTAATAGCATAGTACTATATTATTTGTCCCCCTTCAGGTAAAGTGTTTCTGAATAAATATGGCCATGTTGTAAGTGTAACTAAGTCAGCATCACCTCCTCTAGCAGCGGAGTGAGGATAATATGGTACTAGAGCAGCAAAGGCCATCGGCAGCGTCAGGCAAACAGGATAAGCTCAGCTAGTGACACATTTCTATCCTTTGATGTGATTCAAAGCTGGAAAAAAAAACGAATCAAATTAAATTCTGGCTCAGGTATGGAGCGTCTCATTCCGTACGGTAGCATTCTCGCCAAGCTGGGTGGTGAAGATCCACTGGGCCCAGAGCGCCGTTGTGGCGATGAAATTCGATAAGACTGTTAGTTAAAACAAGAGTGAGATTTTCAAGGGCCCATTTTGTTATTGACTATCTCACCAATTAAAACTTTAATTAGATTAATAATTAAGCGCAAACCCCTCTATTATCTTGTTATTTGGGTAAAAAAAAAAAATCACCTCTGTACTCTAATTGAGATGCAACCTCGACACCAATGGATCTTTTACCCCCTGAGAACAGGAGGACCTGTGTAATTCCAAATGCCGTCTCTGAAAGGGGAAGAGGACAAGGCCCCTAGCCATCTCCAGCATCTCAGGAAGGAGAACCATCTGACGGGGGTTAATTGCATTGATTAGTTCCACCTGTCCCACATGCCGCACAATGGGTATAAATCTGCCTGTCAATCCCCCCCCCCCCGTTCATTTGCTTACTCTGCTCGTCTCAGACACACAGTCTTGCTTGTGTTTCTTTCTCCCTCCTCATCTGTGAACCCAGATCCTTGTTTCTGCTTTGTGTTGGTCTAGCACTACCACCTACCTATCTCACCCAGACACGTGTTCCTCAAACCGACATGGGTCTGTTCACCATCTGGACTGGACACACTCCTATGGCTACGTGCTCCATGTTGGAGACTCTCATTTTTTATTACATGTAAAGTGTTTATGCATATATGTATTTCACATTATTGACTAAATGCATTAAGCCAATCAAAAGTTTTTTTTTTTTGTGATTGCCCGCTACTCGGATCAATGAAAATTATTCAAGCTGCTTTCGGTTCTTCTGTCATTCTTATTTAAGAGGATAAAGAGAAATGCTACACTGAAATACAGAGCTACAGCCACCAATTTCTTCCTGAATAATCACTCATAATATAAGAAAAGGTTTCTGTGGCAAAATAATGATGAAACTCCTTAATGGATAAATTACAATACAAGATAGAAAGATGAATTTAGACTCATTTGGTTGATCTGGACCAGGATGGACCTGTTACTTTGCATTACAGACCTTTCATCATCCTAATTGGGATTAGCAGGTCTTCCACTTAGAGATAGAAGGAGATCTTTTCTGTGCTTCATTTGTATTTCAGAGCCACATGTGCTGGTCTGTGGCTTTGGCAGAGCTTTCCTGGAAGCACGAGTCACTGACAAGTTCTCAGGTTTATCCAGGAACTGTAGGATGCCTATTTGATACTTTCTTAACATGTTTTCAGAAAGATTTTCAAGAGTTATATTAGTATGTAAGCAAAGACTAAGAACAAACACAAAGTTAAATTCTTATATCTGAACTATAATGGACTATGATGGATTGTCTTGTTATTTGAACTAGAATTCAGTGTAGAAGTACAGAAATTGGTAACACTTCACTTGAGGGGGCACAAATAATATAGTATTATACCATTACTTATGTATTAATTAACCACAAGCTAAGTTGTAGTTACTTACTGAACTCATGGTTGTTCATCATTAATGAATTGTGACGACTGTGAAATATGCCATGTGATATCCGATGGAGTTGGGCAAGACATACTATATTGTACATCTGAAAGTAAAATAAGAGGATTTTAAAAAAAATCATAGCTATATAAATATAATATTTTAAGCTACCAAGTAGCAATAAAATAATCTTGACTGTAAATTATGGTTTAAAAGTAGCAGGGTGTCTAAGTAGGTTTGGAGTTTGAATCCCATGCCTGTGCTCTTTGTGGAGTTTGACTTTCTTCTGCATTTCAGAGACAAATGCTAATTAACTTCACATACATGTATCTGTGCTGTATTGGGATGGCTTCCAAGTGTAAGTTTGGGGTATATCCTCCCCTGTGCCCGTCGCTGCCCGCAATAAGCCTCAGACTTCCAGGAGGCCTGCGCATAGTAAGTCGTTGGTAGATTGGTGGGTGGTTCACAACCTACTGTAATCGGAATTTCGTGGACAAAAACAGCTGACATCTGACATGTGGTGCTTAATTCTTTGGTGTTTAATTATTTCAATTTCTATAAATTCAAGGGTGCACGATATTAATTTCTGCAGCTGAAAGCTATCCACTTGCACTCAAAATAAAGACATCCGTGATATAACCATCGCGTCCCTAAATCAGAAGCCAGCCCTCGTTATTTTGTTTATGCAAGGCTGTGCACTTCCTTACTGGGAAATGCCACATCACGATAGGCCTCCAGGCAGAGGCGAAACTAAGACGGCAGGATTTCATCAACGTGGCACTTCACAAGTGTTCACATTTGGGCTTTCATCTGTCACTACAAGCGCATCCTGGCAGTGACTGAAATATGCTGCCAAGAGCAGAAACAATCATAGAGAGAGAGGCAGCGTGTCAGTCTTGGTGTGGTGTTGGTGCTCGTGGGCTCCACGATTGAGGCCTGTCATTGACAGACACCATTTGGCCCTCGTTCTTGGAGAGAAATCACAATTTCATGGAGTGCTTTGAACAGTGTGCTGACTTATTTTTGCCTCAAACATTCTGAGGTAGAGGTGGGCGATTTTGGTTCTCAGGGGCTTCTGAGAGTGAGAGTGCTGTTTTTGTCCCGCGGCTTTTCTTAGCACGTTGCTAACTAGGCTAAGTCACATGTATGTAATGCATGTATCTGTTGCAACCGTGATTCCGTTCTTGTTGTCATTTTTACAGTGCCCTGTTCCCTTTGCCAGTGTGGTTACCCCTAATGGATTTAGCTGCGACATTATTTAATACGACATATCACAGACAGAAATGACGATGCATCATTTTATTACATCATTCTAGAAGAGCAGAAAAATGTCAGAAGGCTACAGAAAAGAGGTAAGAAAATTTCCAGGTTGTACTTTGCATAATTAGAAAAAAATAGCGGTTAGAGATTTTTTCTTTTTTTTTTGTTCTTTACTTGGCAAATTAATGCCCTCATTTTAAAAGTCACATACATTTGGCTGCTATCACTGGAGCACATTCTTCATTGGATCTCCCAGTTCAGAAGGCTTTATAACACTGACTGGACACCAAACGTCGTGCGCTGTCAGTCAGAGACTGGTCTAAAACATTTAACAATGGTTACTTCAATGGGTCCTGTTGCTGTAAACCTTTCAGTTACTGAGATTATTAATCCCACCATCGTACACTGTTGGTTTATGTCTGCAGAAGCAATTCCGCCTGCTGAACCTTTCATGTCTTTGGACTGCTGGAGAAGGTCAACAGAATAGGTATGTCTACCACTGCTGGACAGAAAATTTAGAAAGGAATATTAAATTGTAATATATGTGTGAACAGATGTTGTCCTCTTGGGCTTTTGACACAGGCAACAGGCTGACTTATTGCACATAAAATATGTTGAACATATAACAGAAGTACAACCATTGGCCAACAACTACAGCAATAATAGAAACAATGATTGCTCATGATGTAATGTCATCTCTTCTCCTCCTCTCACCACTTTTCCTAGTGAACATCACTGATGGAACATGCCAAGCAGGTCAGACCAGATTGGCTTTTCTATGTCTCCAGACCCCAGCTCACTCTGCCTCATCCCTTGGTGGTCCCAAGCCAGCTGGGAGATATAATCACTCAAGCCTGTCCTGCATCTGTTGCGGAGCTGCCCCCCAGTGGGATGTGCCTAGAACAGCCTGGAACATTCATGAACAATGGCTCTATTTTGATGTCCCTCTGAACTCCTCACCCTGTCATGGAAAGTGAGTCCAGCGACCCCGTGGAGAAGCCTCATTTTGGCTGCTTGTATTTGCGACCTTGCCCTTTTGGTCATTGCCCATGGCTAATTACCAGGAGCCTTAAATCCTGCTTCACCACGATGGAGCAGCCAAATGCTCACAAAACTGTAGTCACCCAAATGATATGCATGCCAACCTCACATTCCATCTCACCATCACAATTAAACAACATTTCAAGATAAACCCCTTCACTCCAAGCAGAGCAATGCAGCCTTTTTCAGAGTAACTACCAGGCTTAGAGGTAATTCTCATCCCCACCACTTTACATAAGGTATCAAATTGCCCATATTCATGGAGGAGGTTCAGCTCAGATAAAATCAAAATCACAGCATCATATAGCAAGTATGTCACAGCATCATACACCCATCAAGCCACGCCTGTGCCTGAAACATCACAAATAGGTCTACAGACAAGACACACCCTGGTGGGAAGCCAACATCCAGTCTCAGTGGCTTCAGGTTTGTTCTAAGACACTCTCAGGAAGCCCCGACTAGTCATTTGGTCTCCATATGTGCCGAATCCAACTCACTATCAAGTAATTATATGCTCCTCTCATCACAGAAGTCTCCAACCACATGCTGTCAAGACAAAAGCAAAGTTGATCATTGGCCTTTTGCATAGGATGCTCTGACACTATGCAAAATTATGGACATCCTCGTGTTTGAACATGGTCTTTATTTTAGACAATCCATAGCATGCACGGATGTTTAAAAACTGTTCACCACTCAGGATTTAATCTGGGAAGTCATTCTTCCCAATCACACCTTGCAGGTATCTCCATAATGGCCCACTTGAGCATTATTTCCAAATTCCCAAATAGGACATTTCAAGCACCTTGCCCACTTTCTCTAAAGAGTCTGGGTACTCTGTACATTCACAGAAAACAATAGCCACTTCCTCTTGGTAGCTTGAAGCAACCTTCTTGTCTGTCAGGGGTGGGTCTCGATAACTCTGTTCCAGGTAGGGTACAATGGATCTTCTTAGTACCTTTCATTGGAGGTCCTTGTTGGATTGTATTTTGTCTGGACTTTCCCCACATTGAGATCCTACCAGAAGCTCACATGCCCCCGGGATTGTGGAAGGCACACAAACTCCTCCACCACGTAAAGGTCATAATCCTTGGAGAGGATCCATGAAGACTAAAACAGAAAACTGGCACCGTGTCAAATGTTCTTTAGGGCGGGTGCCAGGTGGTAATTAATCTTGGAATGACTGTTGGCCCATGAAGAGTGTGTCAGATGTGTGGGTGTTTCATCTGGATGAGACAAACAGTCAAGCTATAAAGAAACTGTCGACGGGTGTCACACCTGGACCTAAAGGGACGCTTTCCATAACCTTCACTGATGCAGCCCTCGCAGGGTAAACTGGAGTCTTGTGGTGAAGTGGGAGTACTAAGTCTTTTTGAACTTTTGGACTATAGCTCTTTGGAATGTGCTGTGTTGGTAGTCCTGACGGGATTCCTAAATATATTTACTTTTAGAAATTCTTCTAACAATTTTTTTTGTTTCATTATTTATAATCATCTGCAGCCTGAAAAAGTGTCCGAGTCCTGCTTTTTGGGTAATTATTTGTATGTTTCTAAGGACTTTCCCCCCCTACAATGAATTTGATCGAAATCAAGGCCGTGGGAACGTTTCCATGGTCACCAACAGCAGAGGCGGAACCAAACAGGTAGAGCTTCTCTGAAAGAGACGGATTCACCGTACATCTGAAGGGCTCATTTGTTGTATATTGGTGCTCAAAAAAATAAAATAAAATAAAATAGACAAAAATGGAAAAGGTTAATGCATTCCGCAATGTGGTAGGATTGCAAAATGGGTTTAGATACGGCCTGAAGTGACTTTAATTCGCCATCTGTGTTTTTGTACTAGTCAGAAAGATATTCCACTTTAAAAGAGCAGTAAATTTCTGTTCTTTTTATATTTGAAGACTGCATATTCTTCAGTTTGTGCTTAATGCTTTTAATGGAATTCTTTTTGCAGGTATTAGCAGCTGACTAAGCCTGCATTTAATTTTTCCCTTGAGTGTTGCAAATCCAAACCTGCTTTTATTAAAGACAGTCGGTCAGGGCTCTGAATGAACAGAAATCACTGTATTTTATTAAAGAATAATATTTGAATGACCATGTTTTGTCCTTTAAGGACACTTCAAAATGCCACAGGTGTTGGAAAACAGTGGTACATGAATATTAAATTAATTAATTGTTAATTGTTATTGCCAAGTCTTTACTGTAACAATTTATCATACAGCCCAAATAAGGTTAAGTTTCTCTATTTTCTTTTTCTCATGTGTATTGAATGAACTGACAATACAGACAAGAAGACAGTGGCTTAAACTATAATCTTATATATTTTTACCTGTAGAAATGACATATTTCAGCTCAACATACAGGGAACATCCTATTGCCAAGGCCAAGTCTCATATTACTCAATTGTCCTATCATCTTATACAGTTAATCCTTGATGTTTCAGATCAGACATATACACACTCTGGGTGAATGAGCCAGGGAGCTACAGTTCTGGACATTAAGAATTTAATAAACATCAAAACCCATGTTATTTTTTTTTTTTATCTACATTTTTAAATCCTGGCTTAATGGTGGTCCTGCTGGCAGAAGGATATTCTGAGCAGCACGTTGCTTCCAGGTTCAAAATTTCTGCACAAGAATAAGGTGAAGCAGGAGACACTGGGAAAGACCAGGAACCAGCCGGGTAGAGGGCGGGAGTGACTTTCTAATGCCAGAGATGGCCGTCAACTTATCTGACGCTTTCTCATGAATCAGAGGATGACATCAAGTGACCTTCAAAAGGAATGGGAAACTTGAAGTGGTGTGAAGTGCACTGCTAGGACAGTTTGTATCAGGCTCCTAGCGTCACGTCACGGGAAGGACAGAAACGAAGGTGGGTGTGGGGAAAACCAAAAGGGGCTTTATTTAAACAAAACGACAAACGGGGCAAAAGGAAATGGACCATGAGGGGTCAAAAGGGGATAGAGAGAATCAGGAGACAACACCGGACAAACTGGAGAACACATGCAGGCAGCAACATCAACGACTGGACTGGGGAGCTCAAGACAGTGAGGCGCTATATACACCACTGATAAGAGAACAGACGCGAGGCAGCTGGGGTGATCCACACGAGGGCTGTAACGAGAGGAAGGATTAAACAAGTAAAAAGTGTGACTCGTTAGAGCCAAACAACAGAGAGAATGAGGGGAAAGGAATGCAAGGCGTGATGCCTAGATGCAGGACTGAAGTCTTAAAGCAATGAAGAAACCCTTCATTAATAAGAGACAGTGAAGAACCAGGCTGCAGTTTGCAAAACAATATGTGCATTATTCAGAGATGCACATCCATAAATTGAGAAATGAGTGAAACAAGAAATTTTGTGTGGTCTAATTTTTTTCCAGAGCTGTATTTCTTTAAATGTGCTCTTGACCAATGCAGATCGTGTAATATTAGGAAATATTCAGTAAAACACCAATTATACTTTCTCGAGAGTCTCTCTACCATCATTTCCTCATTAACCTTTACTACAGTAACATGTTTTAGAAAAAGCTGTACAGTAAATATGGAAATTTACTTGTATATTTTCCTTGTATACACATGTAAAATTTACAAGAGCTGTTTCGTTTCTCTATCAGCTTTTAAAAGCTAGTAACAGCTGGTAATGTTGCTAGAATGAAAGCATCTGTACGACCCAGAACTGCCCGGTGCAGGCATGACCACAGTCTGACAGTCATGGTCCAGAAAGAGTGCAGCAAGAACTCGAGATCCCAGACTATAAGACTTTCTAGAAGGACATTTAGAAGAAGACACGCAGTTAAGTGTGGAGGAAGAGGCGTCGTGATGTGGGGAGCCTTTTCAGCCGCTGGCACTGGTGAATTGGCTGCCAGTTAATTCTGCTGAGTACAGGAGAATATCGCAGAAAGGTTAACTTCCCACTTGCGAGGCTGTTTGAGAATGGTCACAAGTTATTTTTCAACAAGACAATGCTCCTGCCCACACTATGAAGACCACCAAAGAGTAGCGTGAGAACAAGTCCATCAGTCACATGTTTTAGCCTGGCCAGAGTCCAGATTTAAGCGCTATTTTCTGCTACTGATCATCTGTTAGAATCCATCAAACTGAATGGATCAATGTTGACTCTACTTTCTGTAAAAATGCATGTGCAGGTTTGCCTGCAAGGCTTCAATGTTTGAAGAAATGTGAAGGAAAAGCATATCTATAGTAAGGTTATTTTATGTAATTGTTTCATTTCCTGAATAGTAATTTGTTGTTAAAACCATGATGAACTTAATTTATACAATTTCTGACTTGACCCACTGTTTTTTCGCCCCAGAGCGTAAATAGTGGCCTGCAAAAGTAATGAACCCACTGTTAAAATGATCAGATTTGCCTGGATTACGAAAAATACATACATTCTTCCTGTCATTATTTTCATGGCATATTCATAATCTCTCATAGTAAATTATCCAAAATCTTGGATATTATTTGTGATCTGTTCTGAATTTATGACATTCACTTACTTCTTCTCTGACTTCCTTGTAATGGTCTTTATTTCTCCATCTTCACTGATAGCCTTTCCAATGACAATGAAACTGGTGTGGGGGGGGGGGGCAGTTACTACAGGTGGGGGCCAATTTTGAGACAAATGTGTCCTCAGTAAGGTAATGTGTCTCTCGTTCAGCTGGAGCACAATGGTTGAATAAATATACAAGCAGCATTTTCCAGGTTTTAATTTTCTTTGAAACATTTGATTACAGAACACTCACACATTTGCAAAGGTGGAATTTGGGGTCAGTCATTTACCTGAATTTACCTCCATGCCCTTGGACCAGATGGACATGAGGAAAACTTGCTAGTTCCTGAGGAACAAAGCTAGGAGGAAGTTTGAAGTCTGGAGCCATGAAGCATATCAGAAGATAATTCTGAGCATCATACTTATAGGCAAGTGGGTTTTAGCACCCCTCTCTCCCCAGCTCTACCCCCACCCACATTGATTTTACTTGTTAATTCATTATAACGCCTCTAATTAGCTGGTCCAGGAATGTTGGAATGCTGTGGAACACAATAAATGTGGACGTTTTTGGGGAGGGGGTTCGACATCAGTTGTGAACTTAACTGCCCCCATTTGTAAATGCACAACAAAAGCTGTGAGACTACAGGTATTTCGTGTTATTTTTAACTAAAAAATGTAAAAAATGTAAGCGTGTGTCCTTCATTTTCCTAATTTTCCCATAAAGACTGAAGTAGCGAGAGTTGATTCTTTTGTCAGCGGAAGACCAAACTAGCAGGACCAGCCTGCTGAGTAACAAAATGCTATTTTCTGGCAGTAGAAGACCCTTGCTCCAAGCAGTATAGTTTACCCTCTGTGTTATATAAATGGCAGTTATTATTGCAGTGTCGTTTTGAATGTGCACACATTATTATTTACGCATAACTACTTATTTACTTCAGGGTCACAGTAAGCCTACAATCACAGGAAACACCAGTTGTGGTCACTCTGGGTGAGATCATCAGAGGACACAGTCTATGGGTAATCTCAAGTCATCACTTATGTTTGGACAGCGGAAGGAAACCTGTACAAACATAGTGCCAGCAATATCATCATGGCAGTGCTGAGGTGTATTATATGTCATTCATACATCTTTCAACCGTTTCTCTTGTGCCAGATTGCGGTGGGGGGTAACTCAGGGAGCATAGGGCAGCAGCATTCTAGACACACATATGTATCTTTGGATTGCTGGAAGAACTGGACATTCCCACATTCAATTCAATTCAATTGAATTCAATTCAATTCAATTCAATTCAATTCATTTCATTTCATTTCATTTCATTTCATTTCAATTCAATTCAAATAACTTCTTTTGTCCCCAAGGGGCAATTAAAGACACACTGGCCAGTTGAACAAGGACAGAACACAATGACATAAAGCGCAACGGTATTTGAAAGATAAGAAGAGTCAATCAGGTAGATAAGAACTGATAAATATGTAAAGGGAGGGATTGTTAGTGGGCATGGGGGGGCTCAAGTGCAGAATGACTGACGGGTTCCACTGCAGGGAGGTGGGGGGAAGGGAAGTCTGTGAATTGAGGAGTTGAATGGCTCTGGGAATAAAGGTCGCTCTCCTCCTCTGTGTCCTGCAGCCGGGACAGCGGAGCCGTCGCCCTGAGGGGAGCCACTCAAACTCTGGGAACAGAGCATGGGGGGGTCCTGAAGAATCCTGCACGCTGTTCTCAGGGTTTGCTGCTCACTCAGGGGTGAAAGTGCTCTGACTAGGAGTCCGATGATCTTAGAGCAGACTTTCCCTATGTTTCGCAGGCGGGTCCTGTGCTGCAGGCTGGTGGACTGATACCAGCAGGTGATGGAGAAACAGAGGACGCTCTCAATGAAGGAGTAGTAGAAGGTTCTGAGTATGACCTTGTTGACCCCAAAGCTGTTGAGCTTCCTTAGGACATATTGCCGCTGCTGACATCTCCTTAAAATGTCCACGGTGTTGGAGGCAAACTTTAGGGTGCAGTCGAAGATAGTGCCCAGATATTTGTACTCCTCCACCACCTCCACTGTCTGCCCGTGGATTATGCTGACAGATCCTGTCGCCAGCTCCCTCTGTTTACTGGAGAAGGTCACCACCATGTCCTTGGTCTTCTCCACATTTAGTTCCAGGGAGGCATTGTCACACCACTGCACAAACTCACTGAGCACTGAGCAATGTCAGGTATACACACGGAGAACATGTAAAATCCAATTGCTGAATTTCAATGGCCAACCATGGAAATGTGAATCAGCAGTGCTGTCCACCAAGCCGCCATGCTGCCTGTCTTCCACGCCTCCGTACCAACACAGGATCGCAATGACCCTGGAAGTGCTCTCAGGGATGACAGGGCTGCAGTGAAGCGGGGCTGGGCCTGAAACACTCAGCTATCTTATAGTTTATGTCATAATTTAAAAAAAAAACAACAATATGCCATTTTATAATCTTTCATAATCAGGTTACATCCCGTTGTGCTTCTGGCGAGCTCAGTGAGGGCCTTAAGTACTAAGAAAATTATTCCACATGAAAGTCACACCCCACATTTCTCACTTCCTGTAAGTTTTACAGTTCAATCGTCCTGTTTTTCTTTAAAAGGAATAGAAACAGCAGCAAACTTAACTGGCTGTTTTACTCAGTCTCAGCCTGAAAGATGCTGTTAGGGTTACTGATGACATTCAAAGGTAAACTATGAAGAATGGAGTCAGGAATCTATTTTTATAACATGGAGCTGTAGAATTCTGCAGCATCTCTCCATATCAGTTAAAAGAGTAAAAAACAAAACAGTTTTCATGGTGGGTTTTCATGAGTATCCTGACTGCTTTTGCTCAACAAAGCCTGAATCACATACAGCATGTGGGTGTGTGCATTTGTTCCCCAAATCATCCATTCGTATTTCAAACCTGTTCTTTTTTTGTCGCCCCAGAGGCAGAACTCCCTGCTACCTGAAAATTCTCATACAACCCCCCCCCCCCCCCTCCACACACACAGAGAAGATTTCTCCTGTCAGAACCTCGGAACAACCCTCTCAGTTGAGTCTTCTGCTCAGACCATACCTGAAGACATCTGGATTCTGTATCTCCAAACCTGAATGATATCCATGGCCCCTGAGAGTCCAGTCATCTTTTAAAATCTTTTAAAAATTAAGGTGTGAACACCAAAGACAACAAAGATCAAACAACACAATTACAAGAATATGACGAAAAAGTAAAATAAATACCATTCAACTTATATATCCATAAATGTGTATAAGAAAATTAGGGTCACATTACATATGAAATGCATAAGCAAATGATTGTAAGACAATACCTGGCAAATAACCACAGGTCCTTTCTTTAACACACGGGTATCTCACATACTCTTACATAGATATTTAGAACACATGGCTCAAAGAGGAAAAAGTAATTGTTTATAATGTATTGTATGCTTAATATGAGAGCAAACATAATGGTTAACAAATAGTGTCAAAACGACTATTGATTTATAAAGAATGGCAACACGACCATTTTCAAAAACAAACAAACAAATAAATAAAGTCACACAATTATAGTTAATATAATTGCAATTATAGTTGGATGAACAAATCAAAGCAGGCGCACTTGTGAGAACCTCTCATTGCCTGGTCTGGCGTGTTTTTTCTGCCTAAGTCTGCAGGTACTCAGTCGTATTCAGCCAATGTGATGTCTGTGCGTATTTGTTATTATGGAAAGGTGTGGGCGTGTGGTTTAAGAGTTCTGTGTGGTTGGACTACTGCGGTAAAGGGACTCCGGTCATCCTTAAGTACTGCCATACCTGCGTGCCAGGTGGATGCCACCTGAAACAGTGAACATCCCTCATCTGTATTTAAAAATAAGGCAGATGTTTGCATGAGCTGCATGCGTTTGGTCCACATGGATTCCTGAAGGCCAAAGCGGAAGCCATGGAGATGTGATGACTACTGGCCACAAAGTGCAGTGAACTGGTCCAAAAAAAGAATGTATTTCATTTCCCTTGATCCTGATGGCCAGTGATTATGGAAGAAGGACCAAATCTAGTAATGATTTAATACAGCAGCAAGCACTAAGCAAATGGAACAATGCACATTATGGTTTTAGCAGGCGCTTTGGTCACCATCGGGGGCGGGAGGAAAATATGCTCAGGGCTACAGGTAAATTAGTTAAAATTAGTTAATATTACTCATAAAAACATTTCCTTAGCCATGCAAAATGTGGTTCAAATATTAGCACAATAAATAGAATATTAACTTTTTTTTTTGCTTCTTTTGCTTTAAATTAATGTTCAATTAGTATTTAGATTTAATTTCCTAAAATTTACTTTAAATGTAATGTACTATGACGACAGTATGCTGTAATTATAAGATACAGCCTAACCGATGATAAATAGCTTTTCAGACTGCAGAACACTTGAGTGTCAGATAATCTCAGTTGTGATACGATTGCTTCTCTTCTGAGAATTAGACTGAAACAAAGGCACTGTGACATTATCGGCAATCACAAGAGCCAATCAAATCTCAAAATAGATTAAATAAAAGTAACAATAAATGTACCAGGAGTACTTTGGAAACCTGAAAGCAACATTTTAAAGAAATCGTTTTTATTTATTTACACCCTAAGGCTTTAAGTAACCACAGAAATCAATATGAATTAAAATGTTGTACCATTTGTTGTTTAGTTTAGCATAATGAATCACTTGACATTTTATAATGTGGACTATATTACTGACCCACAATCCAGGGCTCCCCAGGTATCATGCCCTCTGCATCCTGAGATCAGGCTCACAGGAAGCCAGGGCTGGCCAACCCCGCAGGACTTTGCTGCAGCCCTAAGGGGGCGCTGTGTGGTTCAGCGGGCTCAGCCTCTGCGCCTCTGCTCAGAAGGTCGCCAGTTTGAGCCTGACCTCAGTACAACACTCATGTGCCCATAGGCCCTTGATCAAGGCCCTTAACCCCCGGCTCCCTGCACACTGCAAGATGGCTGCTGCTTCACTATGACGGCTCCCCCCAAAGTTTCCTCTCCCCTTTATGGGGAGCAAGATGGGGCAAAGGAAAAAGAGATAATCACATTCTCCAGCAGTATGTTGATGCCAAGTTGAGATGCTACTGAAGGGTCTGATTCTCTGCATCAGGTGTGTTAAATTAGCACCGTGCCTAAGCTCTGCATGGAAAGATGGACAGATGGAAGGAGTGTGTGCTGGTTAATGGTCATCTGATAGGGCCATCTTATAGCATCCAGGTGATTATGGCTAGGGGAATAAAGGATTTTGTCAAATATAATCCAATAATGGTAAACTTATACACAATCAGAACTACCACCCGATAACCTTATCCCACAAATTACTTTTATTCAAGCTTTAAATGATGCCATGGGTTCTTTGGACTATAACAGAAATTAAGACAGAAAGACAGTTCTCAGACATTAAAGGCCCTTAATGATTTATTTGCGACGATGAAGTGTGTGAGTAGTGAAAAAGGACCAGCTCTAGGCTCTCTTCCAGCTTGGCATCTGCTAGTGGTCATTCTGCTGGAAAATAATGTCCTGTGTTCTTCATCTATAGGAAATGGGGTTTCAGGGTTTAGAGTCTGTTTGTGAGCAGAAAGGCAGCCGGGCTCTTTTATGGATTCACCACTGACTGATGGGGAAAGAGATTTTATTGGTTGCTGGTAAATAGAGTTTCTCCTATATTCCCTCCAAACTTCTGTAACGTATTCTATCGAATGTCATCCATGACAAGAATAATTTCTATAATATGTTGGCTATGGGACAACCACAGTCAATCAAAATAACATTATATAGGTAAGCCCTGAATTTCACGTCATTGCAGCGAATGCACTGTGCAGTACACACAAATAAATAAAAAACAAATAAATAAAAACAGTGCCCTTGAAGAAATGCCAAGGGAAAATTGAATCATAAAAAACACCATACAACTCTGAGGAGGCCAAGTCCTGGAGGTCTTGTATGTGATAGTAATGATTGATCATTTAGAGAAAAGAACAGGCCTGCTCTTCCTTTAGTAAAAAAAGAAATAATATTTAAATCACAGATCAGGACGCTCATATGAAAGAACATCTCCAATTTACCAAAATCCATCAAAACAGAGCCGGGTGGTACAATTCTGGCTTATGCTTCATTTTTTGCTGGAAGGTAAAATCCATTGAGTTGAATTCATTCTCCTGGGCTGTACATAGAAGTATCCATGGTAAAAAAATGTCGTGAGAAAAAAAACGTCAACATCCTAATGAGGGACTTCAATGATTGGAAGCAACAACAGCGGGTATGAGAATGTAACGAGGCTGCATGTTCTGTGTGACATGAGTGACAATGGAAAAATATCTGTAGACCAGTGAACCTTGAAAAACACAGATCACCATCACTTTGACTTGATCAATTGACAGCAAAATTGATAGACCAAGATGTTCTGGAGATCACTAAAGGATGCTAGAGTCAATAAGATTCAGTTATTGGTTAGCAACATAGACATGCTAGGAAGTACTTGGTAAACATCTGCATGAGGAAAAGACCCACATAAAGAATGGAAAAGAGCAGACATGTTACATATAATATAAGGAAAGAAGTAGGAGAAAGCAGCAGTGAACAACAGTGCAACAAGAACTGAAAGACGTGGGGTGCAGGAATATCTAAATCCCAACAGGACTACCCAGAAGGTAACAGGAACGCAAAGAAGAACATCAGTGCTACACTGACAAACTAGCAACAGAAGACAAGCAAGAAAAAAAGTAATGCAAACATGAAGAAGCTGCATGACACCAAGAAGAAACTGCCAAGAAAACACAGTCAGAAGGAAAATGATCCCATGAGCTGTTGAGTGATTTCGGAATTGGGTCCTTGTGGAAGGTCCTTAATCCTAATCGATCCAGTGACTGGATGACCCTGCTACCTCAATTGTACATTAACTTGGATAAAACTATCTGCTAAGTAAAATGTAAATTAACAGCAAATATGCAGATTATCATAATGTCTTGAGGAACTTTTGAACAGACCTCAAATTCACCTGGCATCTAGCCAGTGAGGTATACATACCATAGATGGCAGCAAACTAACCAAGGCAGAAATTTGGAAAGTCATCAAGAAATGGTGGTGGGACAGCAGAAAACGACTCATCAAGATCCCAAAGAAAGGTGAAGCTTATCAGCTATCAGAACTACAGTAGGATCACACTTCTGTACAGGGTTATCTTAAAAAGAGTGAGAGCCTAAGTTCACATTCAGCTACAGGACCTGCAAGCTCTTTTTAAAAGACAGATCCTGTACTTGCCAAATCGTTACACCGTTCATCACATATGAGCAGTCAATGGAATTGAAATCCCTGCTTTATGTCAGTTTCATTGATTATGAAAAAGCATTTGCTAATGTAGAGAGAGAGACTGAGTTCAACCCTCCTAACGTCGTGGTTTGTCGGTCAACTTCTCATCATCATCAAGGATCCGCAGGATGAAATGATCTGCAAAATGGTCCACGGTAGGAAACTAGAAGATGTATTTGAAGTGAGGACTGGAATCAGACAAGGGCACCTTCACTTTCCACCTTTATGTTCTTGCTTTAAATTTACTGGATCATGAAGCCACCTATGGTACAGATGAGAAATAAAAAATCCAGTGGACACTTCAGACACTGCACTGTATACTGGACTGTGCACGTGATCTGGTACCGGTCCTATACTCATCAAGTATAAATTATGTGCCAACTACATCCGGGCAAATTGGTCTTAACGTCCTCAAGGCAAACACAACCAGTGCATACCCAGTACTGAACGGTGAGAAAACAGAAGTATTACAGTCCTTGGCAGTGTCATGGACAAGCATGGTTGCAAAGATACTGATGTAAGGGTGACACTCGGCAAAGCAAGAGGATCATTTCTGGAGTTATGCAACACCTGCAGTTCCAAGGAACTGTCCCTGCAAGGCAAGATCACGTAGCTTGAAACTAATACCAAGTCCTACTTTATGGACCAGAGATCTTCGTTAACAACAACGTAAGGTGGATCTTCTAGATGTCTACACCATCAGCAACAATGATCAAAGCAGTTTGCTGTGGAAAAGAATGGTAAGACGCTGAGGAAAGGATTAAACATTTTGTCTGCAAGCTTAGAAACAACATCAGCTCAAAAGCCCTGTCCTGGGATTCTAACGGCTACAGAAGAGGGTGACTAAGAAGCAAGAGGAGCGAAATCATGAGGCAGGCCTAAAAAAAGATCAAAAAGGACAGAAGAGAGGGACGCCCCTGACTGAAATGCCTGCAGAGCCCTTGCTGATGGCCGGTGCCCCCGATGGAGTCATAAGTGTTAGTTGCTGTAGCTGAATAGCTAAGCCTGGAGGCTGTTTTGGGGATTTCTCGTTCACTTATCATTTTGACTGAAAATTTTTCAAAAACTATGTCCAATACTGTCGGTTTGTGCATGTTTAAGGTTTTCATGTTAATATTTTTCAATGTACATATACTGGTATGTTTAGAAATGAGAAAATGAGAAGGGAAAATGATCAAAGTTCCACACAACGCCAAAACTGTAATTTTTTCTTCAAAATTCATTGTAGTTTTTGAGCACATTGAGTCTGATACAGGGGTGGCATGGCGGTTAGCAGTTAGCGGTTAGCGGTATAGAGGCGCCCCTCTGGGACCTGCGTTTGCCTCTGTGCCATGCCCCCCCCCAGAGTGCAGTTTGCAGGTTCTCCCCATGTTGTTCAGGGGTGTCCTCTGGGTGTTCTGGTTTCCTCTACAGTCCCAAAATGTGTAGCGGTTGATTGGCATTACCATACTGCCCATCGGTGTGGGTGAGCCCTGTGAGGGGCTGGGCCAAATCCTGGGTTGTTCCCTGCCTCGTGTCTGTAGCCCCCAGGACAGGCTCAGCTGCCCCCCCCCCCCCATAACCTTGAACAGGACAAGCAGGTACATGGGTGAGTATGGTATGACTCTGAAAACAGACGTTTGAAAGAATAAGCACAACTGCCCTGAAATGGAGTTTTCTACAGTTGTTCACTTTCAGCCCTTCAGTCTTTTTCACTTTTTTCAAAAATTATGAATGAATTAAAAATAAAAATAAAGGTTATGTTATTTTTAGTGTAAAGTAGGTCATAGTCATGAGTGTAGCTCGGTCCCGCTGACATTTCATTCGGCATGTGTCACAAATTTCCATCTTGCTCTAGAGTTAAAATACTTGCACTTTTCCAGAACAAAATGTACTATCCTTAAAATAATAATAGTTAAAAAGAGTTCACTGGGTTTAGGGAATTTCTAGTAATGCTTTTAAGTCCTTACATTCCATCTCAGCTGCTACTCCCTGTGTTTGTCATATAGCATAAATACTGCTCACATTTCAGTCTGAACTTGCGTGTTAATATTCGGAATACTCCCACACTGCCTCCCATTAATGCTTCTGAAATTATAATTATCAGAAGAGTAGAGCTTTTGGAACAGGATGCGGTCAGCTTGATCTCCTATGATCCTATGATGAACTAGACAATAGGGTTACATGAATGTTACTGCATATGCAGATCACAGGAAATTATCTACAGAAAGATGAATTCTCTGTTATTACAGATAAGGAAAATCCATTTTTCAGCAGTGAAATATTCCTGCGCCTTTCAGCAATATGTCTGTGATTGATTACGACATAATATGCCATTGACAAGCTCGTCACTGGATCCTCAGATCTGAAGACCCATCTGGATAAATCATTTTTAATTAACAGTCTTTCGCTGTCGCTCTCGCTCTTTACATTCCGGTGTGTTTGCCATCCCATAATATAACCCATTTCAGCAAACACAGGCTGGCAGTAACAATCTACTAGTTAAAACAAGGGGAGTAAAAAGGTGCCGTCATGAAGCAACATGACTCTTTTCTAACCCTTCCATCTTCTAGCCTGATTTATTTTGTTTTCCCATCTCATCGCCTCCCTCCCTTCCCACAGTGTCCCCTCACAATTATCTCTCCATAGCCTGCGAAGGTGATTAATGCGTTTCATTCTCTGTCTTCTCCTCTCCTCCGCCGAAGCATCAGCAAATAAAACTCCGAGGATCCCGTGCAAATTGTCTCTCCGAAGAGCACTAAAGGGGAAGAAATACAGGCACTGAGGAAGACAATCAGGCAGAGAAATTTGGCCTTCGGAAGGGAACACATGTCACCAGGCTCACAGAAGAGCACTATGGTGGTGCAGAACCCAGTCCCTGGAGGAAGCCCACCTGCTCTAATCTGCAGCTATTGCTGCTCCTGAAAACATCACCCCTTGTTCTCTTCCTACTTTTACTTTCACATCGGAGCTGTATTATGCAAACCATATTGCTAAAGATGAGGCCTGTTTGTAATATATATCTCGCATATATTTTGCAATATTTTTCTATATTTCTGTATTCCATGTTCAAAGACGTAGAGTGCAGTCGGGAGATCTGTGGATCTCAGTCGTCTGCACCCTGTCTGCTTTCCTTTTTCTGATTTTTGCAAAAAATTCCCGTGTTGGTTGCGAATTGTTATGTAAGTGTCAGGCACGCCAATTGAAATGTCTTCCTGCAAAGCACCCTTTCATTCTCTCTTGGTTAGCTGTTTCCCCTCCTTTGTGTTATCCCACCCTGGCATTCAGTGTCAAGTGTTCTGACTGTATCTTCCTGTGCTTCGCATGTATGGCCTTTGATGCACTCTTCAGTTGGCATGGGAATGGGATAAACTGCATCTTGTCTGGGGTGTCTCCTCTCCTTTACCCTGTGCATTCTGGGATAGGCTCCAGGTTCACTAGTACTGTTTGCTGGATAAGTATTGATGAATGGATGGATGAATGGATGGATGGATGAATAGATGGGTGGTTGGCTGTATTTTTCAGTATGAACTATGGATGAAATGGCTACCAGTTTCATGGTAAACCATGGCAAAATTCCCAACGGCTAGCGTTATTGTTTCAAATTTTAATTATCATTAATTCTGTGGTTGATTACCATGCTTCGAAAAACTCACGTTAAATACCGTCCAGCATTAACCAAAGTTAGACAGGTGTGCAGATGCAGCATTCAACAAGGATTTGTTTTGTATTAGTGAAAACATGGCAGTAAGCAATAACAGCGATTCTTGAGATTTTTAAGGTTAATGCACATTTGATATGATTTTCAAATAATTACCTAAGGAATTGGCTATCTTATTATTTTAATGTTTATTCAAACAAAAAGATGCATGGTGCAGCTATTTTTTGTGGTTTTCAATATAACATTTGGTGAAATTATTTAAATTTGTGTATTGATCATTTTTGAACATTTTCAGCACATTTTAACAATGCCGTAGTAATACTGATAATTGTGATTATTTATTCACCATAATTGCGATATTAAATTTTCATACTTTTTCATCTCTAGTATTGATGGTAGGGGTGGACCCAGCATAAGGGAAGGGTAGACAGCTATCTGGGGCCCCTGAAAAGGGTAGACAGCTATCTGGGGCCCCTGAAAACTAGGGCCCCAATGAAGACAGAATTTTCAGAAGTTACATTTAAGGAAATAACATAATATGATAATTTAAATGATAGCCACATGCGTTTTATTTGCATTTTTAGCGACAGGTAGACTTTGCACTACCCAGCTTTCTCTTTACACTGGAGTTTAACTGGTTATTTCACTGCCAAGCGAACTGGCAGAAAATAGCCTAACAAGAAGAAAATGGTACAAAAATACAAGACTAACATTAGATCTCCCTTGTCTGATACTGCCTCGCTAGAGTGGTAGACAACTTGTGAACAGATGTGGAGAGAACACAACTGAATCAAACTTACATTTATAGAGTGCTTTTCAAGCACTTCACCCACCACCACTGTATAGCCCCCACCTGAATGATGCAATGGCAGCCATTTTGTTCCAGTACGCTGGGCTAACCTGCTGGCCACAGTGTCTCATCACTGCATAAGGATCCACCCAGACCACAAGATGGGCTAACCTGCTGGCCACAGTGTCTCATCACTGCATAAGGATCCACCCAGACCTCTTCCAGGAGCATCCCAGCTTTCCTAGTTGGTCTCCCATCTGAGTACTGGCCAGACCCAAACCTGCTTAGCTTCAGGTGGATTAGCTATGGCTGCTGAAAAAAATAGACGAGCGTATGCAAAAATGCAAGACTAACCTAACCTTCTCGCATTTGACTGATTGATCCTCTGACATGATACCCCCCTCCTCCGTCAGGAGATTTGACTGATTGATCCTCTGATACGATACCCCCCTCCTCCGTCAGGAGATTTGACTGACAGCATTGCCTAAAACTTCCCCTCATCAGTAAGTTTTACTCTGGTATCCCATACTTCCAAGTGGCATCTCGTACTTTAATCGATGTTCCATTTTCTTTAATTCCCTCTTGTTTCTCTTTTGGCTCCAAAAATATCTCCAATGACCCACTTGGGGGGGGGGGGGGGGGCCTACCCATGTCAGCCTAAGGCCCCCAGAGTTAGTCCGCCCCTGCATGTCCCTACCAATATTGTGGGAGAAACGGATGTGTTTAGGGGGGCTTGGGGCTCGGGCGGATTTGGAATGTAAAAACCAAACCAGTGCCCATGGATGATTGTGTGGATTCTTCATATAAATCAGATATTTTGCAGCCCAGATAATTCACAAGGCCTATTTTTCATACTTTTACTTTTTACTTTTGTCATTACAGGGAATGAGAGCATCACTCTGTTTATTGCATTAAACCAGCCCTTTTCAGCCGTTTTTTAAGCACCGCACTGTGATTATTACCAGAACAGATTCTAGGCTCAAATGAGATCCAGCGGAGTTAAACAATGGTCACTGATGCAACAGCTTCCTAGTTCCACAACAGATTCTGATCAATAATGGCGACAATTGTTGAGTCTCTGTATTTCGCAACTTTTCTTGTTCCACCCAAATCATGATGTTAAGCAGCTAATGTTACTGCAGCAGTGATAACAAAAATATTGCCATCATATTTTATAATAATGTGGTGTGACAATGTATTACAATCTCAGGGCTGAAGGAACAGGTACACACATTTGTATTACATATACTGTAGATCAGCTATATATAGCCTCAGGTAGGTCTTGCTCAGTCAAGATTTTATTAATTTCAAATGTGCCATACCTGTTTTGGCCAATAAAAAATTTAAAACACAATTATGTACAGATTCAGCTATACTCTATTTAACAAAGGCTGATAATGAAACTTAAAGTACCAAGGAGACCTTCAACCATTGTTTAATTATGCCCTGTGGAAATGTTTATTGATCCTCCAACACATTTATCAATCTTCCGTCAAAAAGACCATCAGCTGGCTCACAGATATTATTAGAATATCAATCACTGGTGCAGTAATGTCCCAATGTAATTTATTTTTCGTCTTTAGTTTCCCCATGATACACAGGTTATTGATCGCTTTCAGGAAATAAGCCTTAATGAAGACAATGGTTTAACTGTAAGTGCACTCAAGTGGTCTACATTTTGGGACCGTCTTAACTGATGTTTACTTTATGTAAACATATATTGCAGGCAATTCATTTTTTCCATCATCTCTCTAACTGATTATCTAGGTCAAAGTTGGGGGTTGTTTAAAGATGCGAATTAGTCTATCGACTGTGTTCCTCCAAACAAAACTTAGTCCAGTCAAGATGAGATACACGGAAAATGTATCTCCTGCTTTTATATACAAGGTGATGGGTGTGGAGTTGTTAATGCGTTACTGGTGTAGTGATGGAGAAAGTGTGAGATTTAGCAGTGGACATGCTTACCATCAGTCGGGCAAAGGAGGGAGTCAAGCCAGGTGACATGCTAATTTGTTCACCTGTGCTAATCACCTATAGTTGCAAAAAAATGTTGTTTTCTCTCTCAGCCAGGATCACATTCCATAGCTCTGCAGACCTGATATCTTATTTTCTTCTGCGACTTGTGTCAAAAACTGGCTTTTCTGACCACAGCTTGCAGTGACGTTGTGACAGCGTTAACTACACAATAATGTTCTTGTGAGGAATGCTACAACATAAAAACGTGTTTTACTTGCATTGTAGATGACTTCACTTTCAGTATTGTAAAGCTGTAAATTCCAGCTATGAGACCACCCTCATCCAGAAAAGATGCTTATTATTCTAGTTTTATTATAATATTATTATTATATTATAGTATTATTATATTTCAGTTTTGCATTGCATTTTTTTTTTTTGTAATTTTGCAAACATCCAGCAAATGAAAAACACAAGATGGGCAAATGATATTAGGTCAGAGCACCTGCCAGTAACTGGAGTTTGTATCAGAAGTTAATATAAAATACTTATAAAACCATAAATCCTACAGTTGACTTCACCACCTATTGATCTGATATGGTTTCCACTTCTGTTGGTGACCAGGATCACGTGACACCAGGCTGGGCATGTTTTTATAAGGGAATTGTTGTTGTTGCCAGGGTGATGGCTATTGGGCAGCGGCTAGCCTGCCGCCTGACAGCCCACAACAAACAAAGGAAGAAAAGTATAGAACTTTTATGTTAGAACCGTGGTACTAAGGGCCCAAACATGGGAGAATGGTCAGGTGCATCCAAGCTGATGGGTGGGCAAAACACAAAAACTCTTCCTAAGATAACCATAGAGACCCCCAAGCCCATTACAGTCATTATATGAACTGAATGCATTTCTAGCCCATGTATTTAACATAGACAAAATCATGAATTTAAAATCCTTGACATTTATAATTCTGACTGTGACCTGTTAGGTGGTTGTACAATGGATAAAGTGCCAGTGAGTGGTTTATAAGAGGTCTGTGGGGAATGTGTTCCTCAAAAAACTGTTGTAGCTGTCATGTGTGAGATGTTTTCCCTGCACTCCACAATTCAATTCTGCCTGGACAAACTTTGATCGGTCTATAAGTAGTCAGTCTTTCTGACCAAGATTAAATAACATTATTGATCCATCTTCTATAGCCAGTGCAGAGTTTTGTGAGTGAAAAAGGTACAGGCCTGGTACAGTCATATTCCCCAACGTACAAAGAACATTAATGTACCTCCAATGGTACAAAAGTGCTCCTCAGCATCCATTTCTGTACCTTAAACACTACATTTACCTACAGCTAGGGTACAGTTGGTAGACCCTTGAGGGTACAGCCCCAGGGACAAGTAATTGTACCCACAAAGGTATAAATTGGTACTTTTTTTCTGACGGCGTGGAGCCTAAGAATCAGATGGGTACCATGGGGTCAGAGGGCACCACCATGGGGTCAGAGGGCACCACCATGTGGTCAGAGGGCACCACCATGGGGTCAGAGGGCACCACCATGTGGTCAGAGGGTACCACCATGGGGTCAGAGGGCACCACCACGGGGTCAGAGGGTACCATGGATGGGAAGGCGCTCATCACCGCGTGCACACTGTCAGTAACACATTACCAGCAGATCAGAGACACCAATGCATATAGCTACAGGTTTCTGAACAGCGAAAGGAAACTGGAGTACCCGGAGGAAAGCTGTACAGTCACAGCGAGACCAAGCAAACACCATTCTAAAGAGGGCAAGATTCTTAACCTTCAACTTCAGTAAGACTGATGAAATGAAATTCATGCTTTTTCTAAAGAATGTTCAGTCATGCTGACAACGAGCAAACAAAGGATCAGTGACATTTATGAAAGGTGGAGCAAGACAATCATCCACGAAATCTTGTGCATGGAGTTTGGATGTTCTCCATGTTTCTCTGGGTACTCTCACCTCTAGGTAATCTCACCCCTGGGTACTCTCACCCCTAGGTAATCTCACCCCTGGGTAATCTCACCCCTAGGTAATCTCACCCCTGGGTACTCTCACCCCTAGGTAATCTCACCCCTGGGTACACTCATCACTCTCGTCACCCCTGGATACTTTCACCCCCAGGGGCTCTCAGGTTAATTGGCATCTCTAAATTGCCATATTGTATGATTGTGAGCATATGTGTGTAGGTGCCCTGCGATGGACTAGGATTCTGCAGAATGTGTGTGCATATAGGTATATATCCATCCATCTATACATACATATTTATCCACCAATTAAGGATTAATGAGTAACACTTTACTTTAGCTGGCACAAATAACTAGTAGTAACTCAGTTACTACTGAAGTACAAATCATGAACAAATAGTGCTGGGGAAGTTATACTATAGACTGTAATAAATTACGTTTGTGAGTAACTTCGCCCGCACTGTGAACAAATATAGTCTACTTCACACGTCATGATTCATTAATGATGAACAAACACAAGGTATTGTGTTATTCATTACTTGTTCCTTCAGTAGTTCCTTAGTAATTCCTTCAGTAGTTCACAAAGGTTTACAGAGTCAAAAGATGTAATAACAAATATGGTAACTGCTTGGGATGAAAGATGCATCATGATTCATTAACGATGAATGAACTCGACATCAATATATAACTAAGACTTAATGTGTGGTTGATTAATACATAAGTAATAGCACAATACTATATTATTTGTGCCCCGTCAAGTAAAGTATTCCTGATTTTATGCCAAAAAAGTTAACCATATTGTTAAGGCTATCCAGGACTGAGAATTAATCAAAGTCATATTCTCCTTTGGACCTCAATCACAGGCTGTTGTACTGCAGTTGATGAGACATTGTTTAAACTTTGACCGCATCAGCTTGATAAAAGTAGATAAAAAAAATCTCATCCTAAGTGCATGAAGGTTCACGAAGCCATTTAATCATGAAGGAGCATCTCAATTATGTTCCTGAATGACTTATCACTTTAATTTGCTTGAATTCAACTCTTGGCCACAGTGGGCAGCAGGCAAGGCATTCTGGGTCATTTCACTTCATCAGTATGTTTTTGTTTGTACTTTGTGAATGAGGATGTGGGTCTTTTTTCACGGCTGCGTGCCGCGGCCCAGGGGGAGCATTGAAAGCCAGCTCAGCTGATGATCTAAGCCACTCGCTCATTGCATGTATCGACTCAAGGCCGTTTCATCCTGCTGCTTGTGTGGGCCTGACCATAAGCGGAACCACATGGCACAAAACAGGTGTCATGTGTATCTCAGTGGCTGTAGGAGATAATCACTGCTTTACAGTGAAATCCATTCACAGCGTATTTTTTGCATTTTAAAATTGCTAATGTGAACTGCCAATGTGAAGAAAGATCAGTTTTTAATGTTAACTACAGTCAATTAAAAAATATGTACAAACTAAAAAAATACAAAAATTGTGTTTTATTCAAAGAATTTATACAGGTGTATATAGCTGTATGGCATCAGTATTCAAACTCATGTAAAGATATTCTGTGAATAGAATATATAGAGACAATATATGGATTTTGCCGTTAATGCGTTTGCAGGACCCAAAACAAGGTTTTTCCAGTGCAGAACCTTCTAAGTGAAAGGATTATGGAATCAAAAGGTTCATATTTAGAAAACAAGTTATCTTTATTGATGATAGTTGGTGTCCTGAATTTTTGGGCAATGAAATCATATAACAATTTCATTGCATTAATAAACAGGTGTTTGCAAAACTTGCAACATAAGACTTTTATCAGATCTCACGTCTTGCTTTCATAAACACTACCTGAACATTCATAATTGTAGGACACCTTCTAACGGGACATAAGACCCATAGATCATAAGCCACGCTTTACACCTTTTTAACAAACCTTTTCTCTGCATTTTTCCCTGAATTATTCTGGGCTTTTTGATTCCCCAATAATAAAAATTGCCTGCCAAGCACTATTTGCCCCATCACTTTTAAGAAAAAAGGTGACCGACATACTGAATTACTTTGGAAGAGAGTTAAATAAACTTTATTTGTGGGTGTCTGTTTACTCTCTTGCTTTAGTCCTTCGAGGTCCAAAGTGACAGATCCTGGTGTATAGAGTTTGGCAGCAGAAGATTGATAATTCCATGCGGTGATGACAGGGGGATGGTTGAGACCAACCATTATGGGCCTCCAGGCTCTTTCTAACACCTTTTCTTGAGATGCTGGAAAACAGATTCTTGGTAGCACGGCGATCTGTTTGACCATGTGGAACATTACAAAACTCCTTGTTACAATGGGTTGAGGATGTCGCGCATAAACCCTGTATATATATAAATTTCATTTTTATTCTTTAAGTTTCATTTCTTGGATGTCAAAGGTGGGGAAAACGTGGAATCTCAATATCAATCCAAGATTGCTGTTGTTCCTTTAAACAACCCATATGTCATTACAAACTAGTGGAAATCGTTCACTTCCAGTTTCACAAATGAATAGTACAGTAGTTCCTGCCTGTAGACGGCAGCCTCTGAAGCCACACCCAGCCAGACGACACCCTCCCTCAGCACAATACCAGGCAGACCTCCTTCAAATTTCCAAATGAACATAAGGCAGCTACAAGGGCCTTGTGTTACTGAGCTTTTCATAAGTCTGCTTGTTACTGAACTGTTGGCTTGCTGTGCTTTTGATTGACTTCTGAATTCTTACAGGTCTCCTGACCCTGTTCTCCCCAAGCGGTTTGGAGTGGCTATTCATCTTTCTTGGATCTAAGAACGATTTCAACAACAATACTGATAAAGCTAAGCTGTCATTGTTAGCCTGTAATAAGACACTGGCAGCCTTTAGGTTTCTTTGCGCAATTACAAGATCTGATGTGGCAGTTTCTGGAAACATATAACTTTAGCAAACATTTTTACTCAAATAGCATCACCTTCTTTTAATGAATGCATTGCATGTCTCGCATTATTTCTAAAAAATAGGCTTGAAATTTTATTTCCATGTTCAGCGCTGCCTCTGTGCAAAACAGATCCTGTTTCATTCATTATTAATAAAGATCTGAGCATAGAAACTTTTCACAGCTGCTTTCCATCAGTGTAAAGCAGATATAGGTTGGGATAACGGTAGAGTAGAAATTCACGTATGAGGAGACTATTACAGTACGGTGAAAGGCATTAGGTATAAATGTGCATACTTACCACACAAATCATTAAAGCTTCAACACACTTTTAATTCCACAGTGCTTCTGTACACAAAGAGAGCTGCTATTGACTGGGGAAGAAAAAAAATCCTGTCTGACCCCAGAGGGACCTGCCATTCTGAGATAAATAATCATTGTAATCACAGGGTTACTGAGTGTTATACAGTGATTACTATCCAATACAACATAATCAAACCCTACATTCTTTCTTTGCTTGATTTTGAGTTATGATTCGGAGTTATTTTCAGTAATGGATATCCTTAAGGAAAAGCTGAGATTAGGCTAGGATGAAGTTAGCATGAGATTAAAGGTCTGGGCTTATAGGTCAGTTATGTACTATCAGTAAATTAGTCAAGTTTATGGTGGGTTGTATTCTGACACGGCAGCACACATAGTGAGGAGGAAACACACTTACGAGTGTTAGGCGGCCAATCGGTAAAGCCCTAAAGTTCATAATGGCATCTTCACTTAAATGAAGAACCATGTCTATAAATACTACAAGGCCATAAATCGTTCAAACTACCTGTCTGTTCGCTGTTGGGATTTATCTCTTAAAGAAAAGTGGGTTCAAAGCACCCGTAACGGCTCTCTGCGTAAACATCATTACCGTGGCGTGACGGGGATTGAAGTTTCCAGTGGTCCGCTTTAATTTCCTAAGCCATACACCTAAAGCGAGATGATTCTACATCGGGGCTACAGGAGTGTCAACCTCTCTAGGAAGTGGGAGCTGTGGCAGGAAATGGCGCCAATATGGGGGATGAGTGCGCAGTAATAGTGAGGCTGATGGTGCAAGGAGTTTGTTAGCTGGTCATGAGTAACTAACATAAGACTGAATGTCTTGGCCAGAAGATCCCAAGGTGAATGAACTGGAGTCTGTTTTGGGGATGACGAATTAAAAATAATAGCCATTAATAAAAATAATAAATTGAAAAATATTAAGGTGATTGACATCATACAGTACATGTTTTACGAACAGCTGTTTTCATTGCTAATGGTTATTTGACGGAGCTGAAAGGTTATGGGATGGCCAGTTGAATCCCACTAAGAAAAAGAATGCACTGTAATTAAGGCTATTCCAGTATGGGTCATAAAAATGCACCATTGACTACAATGCTATATATGACTATTATTATGCAACCCAAATAATACAGCTTTTCCCATTTGGAGAGTTAACACAAGACAAACATAAGGGGGGGGAGGGGGCATAACATAACAGACATAAATAGGGAGGCCCTCTTATATTTAAATAATCTGCTGGATAATTTGTTAAAAATACATATTTGTGGAAACTTTATACAGTATCTTTGAATCACATAAAACTAGTTATTTTTTCACTTTCTTAATTTTCCTTGACATAGTGGTTGAAAACAACTCCCCTATAATGTCCCTATAATAATAAAAACCGTTTGGTTTGAACTCTTAGTGCCGGTCAAAGAACCTCTTTCCAAAAGCAATGCCTAACAACCCAGAAAAAGCAGCAGCAACATTTTTAGTTTGCAATCTTTTATTCTTTGTTTTTGTTAAATATGCCAGAGATGTCAGAGAGGTGATAAACCTGCTTTAACATTTCATACACTTCACGCAGATCCAGAAAGATGCAGTTAGTCGATTGCGCCAGTCAGATGGGAGCCCACTGAATACACCAGTTTGTGTATTATTTATAGGTCTGACTAATGTATGGGTTTTTTGTATGATTTATTCATTGAAATTTGATTTCAGTCTGCAGTCAATTCATTTTGTCACTTTTTCCATGTTCTGTTTATGGGCAGTTTCAAGGGAAGTTTAAGTGAAAATAGAGCACTAAAGTAAAAAAATAATGAGTTGAATAATATCACGATAATCATCAGAATTGTTTGAAAGGAAAAAAAATCATGATAAAATATTTTACCATATCGTCCAGGCCTAATCTGATATTGAAATTGATTTGCACAAAATTGCAATATGTACTGTTAGTGTATCATTAGACATTAGGCAGCATTAGTAAGATATTTGAGCGAGAGAGAGAGAGAGAGACGGACGGGGAGAGAGAGCGAGAGAGAGAGACGGACGGGGAGAGAGAGCGAGAGAGAGACAGACAGGGAGAGAGAGCGAGAGAGAGACAGACGGGGAGAGAGAGCGAGAGAGAGAGAGAGAGAGAGCCTCAGTCATAAACAAGCACTGCTTCAGAATATAGTTCTTTGAACGATGGTAGAAAGAAGAAAACAATTGAGTGGAACGGAGTTATGTCCATGACATACAAAAGCAAGAGTCTCATCAGAGCCTAATAAAACCTCCATTTATCAATATTAATGAACGAGATGAAGACCAGTGTCTGGCAGTAAGCAGGCTCAAATGAATTAAAAGATACATCAAAATATCATTATATTTTAATTTTAATGCAAGACATAAATAATTGAATATGTGTATTTATATGCAAATGGCTTCTTCCGCTAAACAACAGCCATACAAAAGGGTAGCATTCTTGCACTTCGTTGCAATCGGACTAATATAAAAAGCATTAAACTTTACAATATATAGATATATTTTTTTCGAGCGTGGGCTAAGAACATTACACACGTAGGTAGTAGAGAGAGCACTACGTGTTACGTGCTAGACCAGACAGTGAATGTTCTCCAGGTATGTTGATTATCGTTGTATGAAAGTGACAAGAACCATCTTACATAAAGCTACGGATATCTTATAGCAGGTTGGACATGACTTTCTGCCTCAAGTTGAGTAGTTTAAGTATCTGAGTGTCGTTTACAGTGAGGGAAGATTGGAGTGGAAGACTGCGGCATCAGCAGTAAAGTGGACGCTGTGTTGTTCTGTTGTGGTGAGGAGAGTGCTGGCTCTGATGGTGAGGCTTCTTATTTATCGCTATGTTCATGAGCTCTGGGTAGTGACTGAAAGAATGAGATCAGGGATACGAGTGGCAGAAATGAGCTTCCTCTGCGGGGTGTCTGGCCTCAGCCTTACAGGTAAGGTGAGGAGCTCAGACATTTGGGAGGGGGTTCAAAGTAGAGGCGCTGCTCCTCCGCATCGAAAGGAACCAGCCGAGGTGGTTCAGGAATCTGTCTTCCTGCCCTTCCTGGGGAGGCATGTCCAACCAACGGGGCACATCAGGGCAAAGCCAGGACACGCTGGAGAGATGCTATCTCTTGACTTTCCTAAGAATGCTGAGGAGCCAACTCAGCTGAGTGGCAGAAAATGGATGGATGGATGGATGGATGGATGGATGGAGGGTTGCCTTCCATCACATTACGGTGTTCCTAATTGTGTCACGCTATTCTCAACACAAAACCAAATTGTATGTAGAAATGCTGGAAATTCTCATTTCAGTCCCAGTAAAGTATTATTGTTGACTGAGCTGATCTATTTCTCTTAAAGTGTCCATTATCAAAAAAGTTTTATTTTTTTATTTTTTTTTTTTATTTAAATCGCAGACTGATCAGGTCAGGAGGAATAACAGCTGACATTTTATAATGATCTAATTTTAAGGTGTCCTGTGATACTTAGAATAACAATTCAATTCATTTTTATATAGCGCCTTTCACTACAATCAACAGTTTCTCAGCACCTTTTTGATATACAATAATGCCTTCTGTTTTTAAAACCCTATTGAAAATTTCATGCTTTCTTTTGATAACTATTTGGTAAAGTTTAATCTTTGTGCTGTACTAAACTTGTTTTTACTCAGCGAAAACAGAAAAGACAAGCTTAATACTTTCCCACAGTGTGTTGTTTTCTGTGGGGAAATTCATTAATGTCTAAATATCCCTTAACTGATTTGGAAACCTGCTTACGTCTTGAAATGTGAAACTGTAAACCAGGAGTCTCCTGTAAAAGGTGCACAGTCCATAGTGAAAATGTTTCTTTAACAAAAGAATACTCAGTCTCTGTCATCCAGAAACACACTTTCTTCCTTTTCTATTCCGACTTGCTGTGTTACCTCACCTGACAGCAATGAGTTTTTGCCATTTTATGTGCCTGAATTCAAAATGTTCTGCCCAGTAATATTCAGCTCAGACTATGAGACTTATTGTTATTAAACACAATCTCCCCACTGGCACCTTCACTCAGGGCTGGATTCAGCTGTTGCCTTTATATAGCTGAGTATTTTATGGGAGCAATTTGGATTACATTTCAAGTAAAAAGAATATTGCAACTGGCTTCTTTCTCTGATTCAACTCATGATGAACAGCTGGGATTCTCAAAGACCACACCACGGTCCGGAGTTAGTGTGGGCCTTGATAAGGCATGTTTTGAATTAAAATGTTTAACATAAAAAGGCTTATTGTGGTTTGAAGCACCAAATTTCACACACACATAAGTTTTCATAATTCCCACCACCCCCCCCCAGGACAGTCTAAATGATTAGTGAGCGTTACTGTAAAAAGTTCCCGTTATTGATATACATATTGATGTCTAAAATGAAAGTTAATGCTAATTCATTAAAGTTTGAAGTTCATGAAATGCCGTTTTGTTACTGAAAATTGTTCCGAGTGTCTGACTGTGAACAAAAACAGCTATTATGAAGAATGCACATGTAGTTCCACACATTTAGAATGGATAAACCGCCCCCCCCCCAATTCTCATGCTGTGTGATTAGTCTTTAAAACTGAATATTCTTTTTTTCTGTCGCTTTCCACAAAATGTTGTATTTTCATATTGTTACATCAAAATAATAACCTTTTGTGACTGATTGCATTTAAAATGCAAACACATGCATGGGAAATATTATAGCATTTGAGGACTTTTTAAATACATAAAAATGATATTCTCATAATTAGCCCAACGGAAGTGCATCAGGATGCATGATCCCCGAAGCCATTCATTATTTTTAAATATACGTGCTAATTAATGCTGGAAATTTGGAGGCTGGCAATGCATGGCAAAGCAGCTGAATCAGAGTCGCTTTGTTATCTCACTTTTCAGTGTCGTTTCGTAATTGCAATCAAGATCGGGAGGCTCTCTCGCCTGACCCTGCCAGCCCCCGAAGGTTAGCCTCCGGTGCCGAGTGTGTGAGCCGGCGCCAAACGCAGATGATTGCTCGCCGAAGCCAGGTTTCACAGCCATGGGATCGCGTTCCCCAGCAGGTTCACGGGGCCTGATGGCGGTCTCTGCCCCGGAAGGCCGATTATGACGCCCACCAGCTGACGAATTTAGAGTGCCGAGCAATTAGTAGGTCAGCCGCGATACTCTGATAATTATGGCAGCGATGGTAGGTGTAACAGTACGCCGGGCTTTCGGGCGTCACGTCGCTGCAAGCAGTCACAGTGCTTTAGCTGTGAAAATACAACCGTTCAAAGATTAGAACCATCGCAAAAATCCAAAAGGTGCACTATAACCCTAGCTAGACTTTTGCAATTACTAAAAAAAACCAAAAAATCATGGAAATGAGACTAAAAATCTCACAGATACTTCGCACTGCAATCCTTGCTGACACTAAACAGTAAAAATCCGACACAATACATACCTCAGTTTTACTACACACTAAAAAAAAACTACTCATGCTATAGGATAAAATCACTCAGGTACACAACAAATCCACAGCAAATATAAGGTTAAAAACTCAGATAACAGATTTGTTGGTGCTGTGCTGTCACTGGGATTTTAAAAATATAGAACACATCAGTATCAAAATGCTCCACTCAGCAGGAAGCTGATGAGAAGATTAGAAGTAAAAGCTCTCCAAAAATCTATTAGAACTGGAATTGATCTGTCTACTCTGTATTAAGTTGCCTGTGTAAGCCCCTAAGTAAACCCTCAACACTCCATAAAGCTTTACTCTTCTCAGGGACAAAAAAACAAGAGTGTTATGATGCAGGTAACGTTAAAAAATGTACTTTTGGCTAAAAGGGTTCAGGTTCAAATTAATGAAGTGGTTCTGCTGATACATATCAACAATGATATAATAGGACAGTATTACTATAGTAAATACCCAGATGTTCTCATATTTTCAAATAGTACAAAATAGCGTCCATATGTTTTATACTCTGCATATTTGTATCTATCATATTATTAGTGATAACCTGTCACATGATGAAATGATGACCTTGTCACATGACATGAACCCTCCAGGGCTGACCAATGGATGGCTACCACTGCCAGTCTATGACAAGAGCTAGTCTTTATGTGAGGCACAAATGGCTTCTGAGAGCAGTCTTGCTGTCATCTGTACATTCTGCTTAACAAAAAATGGGATTTGACGTTTGAACCTGGCAACTTATCAGAACATCACCCATGTAATGAACATGCCACACTGTCATTCACACACATATGCTCAAAACACAAACTGACATCACTCATAATTGGCAGAGTATCATAAATGGCTCTCTGATATATGAATTGTGTGTGCCGCTTTTACCAGAAAATAGCTGATATAACTTATCAACATTTTTGGAGGGAAAACACACACAAATGTATATCAAAGCAGACATTTGTTGCAAGGAAACTGTATTCTCTAAATGTATCATTTTTACCATGCATTTCATTTTCAGTTACTGAGCCAATAGTAACCAGAATAAGTGTTTTAGGCACCTGACACACTACTGCATGATGCCTGGCGTTTATACTGGTTGTACAATAATTTTGCGATACCTCATAACGGTTCCCAATAATTACAGTAAACGGAGTCTAACCTTTTGTTTTTCATTAATTTTTTGTCTTTTCTTCACTGAATCGGTGTCCTTAAAATAAAAAAAATCCTCTTCAGTTGCTTACACGTATGTGCTCACGGTGCAATAAAGCGAGAGGAAAAAATGTCCCTTTCTCCTGCTGTGGTACCTTTGAGAAGCACTTGACTGGAATTGCTCCAGTAAAAAACCCAGCTGAGCAAATGGGAGAGATCATACTGGGCAGAAGCGCCGGTCAAGAAATGACAATAATTATGGGGTATTTCTGGTTATGACAGGTCACAAGGAAAAAAAAAAAATCCCACGACTGAGTCGTACAGCTGAATGTACAGTGTGTGACACCCCTGTGCATCCTGGGTATGTGTGAGGAGCATAATGCAGGCAAAGAAATGGGCGCCCAGCAAGACTTACTCTTTAAATTTTAAATCTGTTAGCTTTAACCACTCCCTGAACATACTTTTTAAAATGTCTTTTAAGTGACACGCACACCAAAGTAAAACTGACTAGAGATAAACTGTTAATGCGGAACATGGTTTGCTGCATCTCGGGATGTGTCATCTCCTCACTGTAATGCGAATGTGAGATATGAGGCAGAATATATTTTATATAAAGAACTGTTTTTTTTTAGGTTTGCTTTCAGGTTGAGTTTCAGCAATGGGATTTTGGCTTTGCGCAGTGTATAAGCACTGGATGCAGTTTTTAAAAATCATACACATTTAAACAACAACAAAAAAATTAAATAAAATATGCTTTTAGTTTTTTATTATATTATAAACTCTAGTATAATTCATAATGCATTAAGAATAAGTGAAGAATTTAAACTTTATTTTCAATTTTCTTTTTTCTTTTAGAGGTCAGTCTGGAATTCTGCAAGATAAATCATCTATACAGGCCATCAAGATTATTGGCTTGTTATACTGGTGGCCAGACCTACCTTTAAATAATCAGATGGTAAAACAAACTAGGGGCTCTATTCTGATGATCTAATGCAAAGGATAAAGTGCAAAGCGCAACTACTATTTGTGGGTGTGTCCAAATTCATTTAGCTATTTTGACAGTGGAATAAACAAGGCATAAACAGGTGGCCCTAACTCTCTTAATTATTCATAAGCATAACATTTGGGCATAACAAGCCATGAGCCAATCAGGATGGCTCATCACCTCACCTTCAAAATGCAGCGGCTCATGAGCGGCGGATTGCATTACGATGGCGCGTTTGCCATCAGGACAAAATTTGCTATTTTGACCACGTGGGTGCATGGCGTGGAAATGAGTCAGTGTGCCAGTATGGAACAAACAAAACCACTTTGCATTGCACTTTGTGCTGGTGCAAAATAGGCCCCTCGATATTTTAGTGCAAAATGCACACGCAGTATGGTCCCGCCCTGGGTCTCGTGCATGAGCCCCCCATACCCCATGATCCCGCAGCCCCCTGTATCAATATCGTATCGACGTTGTGTTTTTCAGGATGTCTGATGTAAGGTCTGATGATTGCTTATTTCTCAATCTTTTCAGTATCAATGTCATTTGTAAAGGATAATGTAAAACTACTTACTGAAAAATAATCAATTTCACACACTACTATAAATTAAAATGATTTTATTTCTAATTACAAAGCTTCTGCTGAAATAACAGTCCAGCACCTTGTTACATCAACAAAGATGAACAGTGACTTGTCATCAAGTTTAGCAGCCATATAATACAGTAAGTGATTGACAATGACGTTGCGTTACATTGGTAAACAACAATGCACAAACTCACTACGAGTTTGGCTACTTACATTAGTGATTGGCGATTGGATTTTCTTTTATTTCAATGACAACATTTAGATAGAACGAATCGATATATCAGTATTGAACCGCACACCCCTAACTTACACTAGTGGTTGAACCCCCCAGATAGATGATTTTATTTGCAGTGGGTGCTAAGGATGGGCGATACCACTGATTTTCTGTACGAACCAATTCAATACAATACTAAGGCTGGTGTCACTGATATTGATCCTGGTATTAGGTGCTGGTCCAGTCCTGAATTTGCTGGATTGCGGGTGGGGGTTGGG
>JAODLC010000113.1:665698-679945 GCA_026781145.1 Hippopotamyrus pictus
GAGTCTTAATGGAACGGTCATGGTTGACCAGGAACACAAAATTGTTTAACATGAAATGAACATAATAAGAGGGTTAAGGGAAGACCAGCAGGCAGCCCAGGGTGTCCCAATGGTGGGGTTTGTCACTGAATCTGAATTAGTGGGGATTTATGGCATTACCTTGCATAGACTCTGCCACGAGGGTTCCTTAAATCATTCTGGCACGCGGCAATAAAAAATGTCACCCAGCAGATTTAAATGCTTTTGCTATGAACTTTTCTTTTCTCTTCCTGAGCCTGAAGGTTGACATTTAGAAAGAATGAGAGCCCTCGAAGGAATGACCATAATCATCTTTGGTTGTATCTTTGGTGATATTACACATTTGTCGGCTTCACTCAGCCTGGAGTGAGCGAGTGCACGCAATAGTAAACCCCCTTTTAAAAATGCACTCTAACAGCAGGCCACTGCTTGTTATTATTAAATCTCATTTTAAATTCTTCAGCTGTCAGTGTGTAAGCTTATGTTCTTTTCTGTCGTTGCTGTTGTTCTCATAAAACCCGTGTGAAAAAGCCACGGTCATAAAAAGGGAAAAAATACTACGTTTCATAAAGTGCAGGGCAGTCTGAGCCAGACACCATTCAGCTTTTTTCTGAGTACTGTTGTTCTTCCATATGAGTCTGGAGACTATTAAAGGTCAGCCAACAAACAGAGATGCCTTTAAATCATTTTTTGTTTCTGTTTTTAGTAAATCACGCCTACCATATTAATACAATAAGCGGTACATCAAAAAATGTTTACTGTGCCTAATTGTGTAATTTATGTTGTTTGTGCTTCTTAAAACAATATGGATTAGTCATTTTTTCCATATTGTGAAACTTAAGGAAGTGCTATACTTTGTATATAGCAGCCCATAGGCTCTGGACCCATTGAGACCCTGAATTTCAGTTAAGTGATTAATTACAATTGAGCAATTAATTACAATTAAGCAGTTACAGAAAACAGGTGGATGGGTGAGTATTAGCAGAGCTTTATACAGAATTTTTGGGTTAAGAGAGGGTAAGAGAGGCCAATTAGGGTAATTTATGATTACAAGAAAATAGCTTGCAGTTTTAAGATACTTAGATAAACTAAGAAGCAGGATTGTTATTGTTAACTAAAGCTAAAATTTTCATAAAATGAAAGTGAATACGAAAGTTCAACAAGAGGACCTAATGAATGCAAGCGTGTCCAAACACATTGGTCCAGGTTTTATATAAGGAATAAGTCTAACCTGTTACAGCTATTCGGTCTGCCCATCTCCACCCCTCCACCACCCGACTCCCCGCCCTGCTCCGGGATTGGCTCCTTCGCCTCCTGCCTGCTCCGGGATTGGCTCCTTCGCCTCCTGCCTGCTCCGGGATTGGCTCCTTCGCCTCCTGCCTGGTCGCCCAGCCAGATCTGTCAGCTGCAGAGTCAATGGAACTGATGACCAAGAGACAGACTTCGCCAAATCACTGTTCACATACTCATTTAAATTGTTTCAACAAATAGACACTATCTATTGAGGTCTCCTTCGTTGAACTGAAATAAAATAATATACGAAAATAAAAACTACTGTTGCTTGTGAGATTAACTGAAATAAAATAAAAAAAACCATTAAATTATTTCCATTACTTTTTTAATATTTTTAGCTAAAGTAATGTAATAATTTGCTCCTTCCTTCATGAAAATCATTCTAGGAAATGTAATCTAGTGTATTGCCTTTAGATGGCGCAATGCTTTGGGCCTCTTGTGCAATGCACTTGAACCATGCAAACAGCCAATGGCACTACACTGTAACATTTTGCAATTGGTATCTGTGTCCTACAACTTTCAATCTATTCCTAGAAACCTAACTAAAACTTAAACTGAAACTAAAATACATAAAAATAACCGAAATATATCTTTATAATAAAAACTAATAGAAACAAATAAAACTACATTGAAATTGAAGTAAAACTAAACTGAATTTCAAATGAAAATTCAACATAATAAGAACTAAATTAAAAACAAATCAAAGCTACGATAAGACTGCCAGGCAGTGGCCAAAAAAAAAATTCAGAACATTTTTAAAAGCCTAGCATGGTTTTATCGTGAATGCTGGGAGGTTTGCCTTTTAATTTTGTGCCAAAGTCATTTATCTGAGTCTTATGCAGGACTTTGGTCTTTGACCCATGAAGTCCTGGTTTTCATTTTGCTGACATGCCCATCTATTATTTAGCATTTGTAGATTTACAGGAGGTGTAACACGATGTTAAGGAACAGGGCAGGCACATAAGATAAGTAAGGGCCAAAGTCAAGGGCAAAAGACTTTATTAACAGGCTTCGGCCTTCAAAAGACACAACACTCTTAAAGGCAAAGAGAGACAGAAGATACAGTCCTGCACCTTTAATACTTCAGTGAGACCCCTCAGCTCTAGCTCTTGGAGTTCTCTCCATCAGATTCTACCATTAAAGCCCGACTTATCTGTAACAGTATCACTAGTTCAATCGGGAATAACCAGGCTCCATTAAATGGGAAATTTGTTGCCAAGGGGCGGGTGATTAATTGCCATGGTAATGCTCAATCACCAAATCTCAAGCCCACTGCTGTTCTACTTTCTTATGACTAAACATGTACAAGTTTGACATAATAATACTTAGTAACTGCTCATACGTTGCACATTGTATATATTTTATGTGTGTATGTTACTACAATGGGCTACAAGAGTTACATTGACATTTGTTGACTAAATAGAGAGTGGACTATCCATTTTCCAACAGCCCCCTTTAATGTGCAAGCTGAACATGTCATGTAATAAACGTCACCTCTTTGGATTAAATTCTTTTTCAGACTGACATTGGCTGGGTAATCAGGTTCTGTTCTATACATGGTTAATTTGTTTAATCAAAACTATAACACTCTGCTTCTTCTAATAACATTACAAGGAACATAACAAATATTTGGATACCAATGAGTAGCAGAGTACTGTGGATGGCACGTTGTTTTATGTCATTGTTGTCATGTTGCGTGAGTTATATATATATATTGTTATATTGTGTCATAATTACTATTTACAATATGTCACTGTAAAAGCAACTATTATATGTAGAGGTGTGTAGACACGCCGGCATGGAGGCACAGTGGTTAGCACTGCTGACTCACCCCTCTGGGACCAGGGTCTATGTCCCCACCCTGACTCTGTGTCAGTGAAGCTCCCATGTCATCCCTGTGGTGCTTTCGCCCACTGTCCAAAAAAATGCTAAAGTGAATTGTAGTTGCTGAATAGTGTGTGAGTGTGCCGTGTGATATGTTGGTGAATTGTAGTTGCTGAATAGTGTGTGTGTGTGCCGTGTGATATGTTGGTGGATTGTAGTTGCTGAATAGTGTGTGCGTGTGCCGTGTGATATGTTGGTGGATTGTAGTTGCTGAATAGTGTGTGCGTGTGCCGTGTGATATGTTGGTGAATTGTAGTTGCTGAATAGTGTGTGAGTGTGATATGTTGGTGAATTGTAGTTGCTGAGTAGTGTGTGAGTGTGATATGTTGGTGAATTGTAGTTGCTGAGTAGTGTGTGAGTGTGCCGTGTGATATGTTGGTGAATTGTAGTTGCTGAGTAGTGTGTGAGTGTGCCGTGTGATATGTTGGTGCCCCATTCCTGGGTGAATCCCAGTTTGGATCCTGTAGCTCCCAGGACAGGGTCTGGACCCCCCGCGACCCTGGATAGGAATACTGGGTATGGAAAACGGACTGGTAGCGAGTTAAAGCCCAGTGGTATAGTTTCTATACTAGTGAGTTGAATCTTCGCGTTTCCATTTGATTCCTATCCGCTTTCTATTTTGATTTAAAAACATATCTAGCAAGAATCCACACACAACTGTGATGCATTAGCTAGTTAATTATACATTTATATCCGGGCTAGTGAGTTCCATGCTGACTGGGAAGAGTTAATCTGCGGAAATCGGTGTATTTAGGTCATGTTCACGATGACAGCATGGGAGGCATGGGCTTTGGAAAAGTCACTCAGCGTTACCACACACATTTCGCATCAATGCCATTATTCTAAGCAGTCCTTTCTGTTCCATCGCTGTGGATATGACATCCCAGATGCCCTGCTGGCACCTCCACAGATGTGTGCTTCAGCCGACAGCCATAGCCTGATATGTGCCCGAGCACTGTGCTCCACTGCTGGCTCATCACGCGTGTAAATCCAGTGGCTGAGGTGTGGCGCAGTGCAGTGCTAATGAATGCTGCCTTAAAACATCAGAGCGAAAGAGTAAAGAACACTGGTCTCCTTCGATTAATGACGGGTCTGTGTGCATTATGGCAGAATGTAAAGTGGATTCAGGGTGTGTGTGTGTGCATGTGTGCGTGCGTGTGTTATGTGTATATTACATCATGGGGACCACATGTCCCCACAATGTGATAAAAACCTGTTATTTTGATGTTGTGGGGATCATTTTTTCAGTCCCCACAAAGGGAAACTCCGTGACTGCAATCCTCACAAAGATACAAATACAAATGTTTGTGTGTGTTTGTGCATCTGAATAAATTCCATTATGAAACATGGTTCATGTTCTTTTTAGTTGTGCTTTTGGCCTTTTGCTGAAAATTAGTGTCAAATATCGTTATTGCAAACTTTAAAGAGTAGATCCTGAAAGTGCTACTTTAAATGAACTTAATCACGCAAACATTTACCACATACGTGTAAATCAAAAACACGGTGCCTCTCTATTGGTGTTTAAACATCGCATGTGCCTGTAGGTCTGCATACAATGAGCCTGCAGTAAAGTACTTGGTTTCCATAAGAGCTCGAGGTTTTCTGGATTTTAAAGAATACATTTTAAATTGCCCTTGCTTGACACCTTCATGGTCAAAGTTGACTGAAGCCAGGGCACAATGTCCCCTTTGGGCTCTGATCTTGGGTGCTCCTACTCCATGGCTATTTATACATGAGATTTCACTGTCAGAGACACATAATATAATCGAACATGAACATTAACCCCTACCAGCATGAGCCAATAGTGAATCAGTGCAACTAAATCGCTACTCTTTCTCCAGTGTTGACAGTAGATGTACTAATAGAGCTAGTGGTACTTACCCTAGTTAGAGTGATGCTATCAGCATGATCTATTGCACTGAAATCTAGGATCAAATAACTGCAATCAGTTGCAGCTCACATCAGTTGACATCCATGATTAAGTCACTACCCATCTGAGCAATCAGGGGAGAGGGTCCAGGCGGACGCCGAATTACAGAGCCAGTCTTGGCCAGCACGCTATTTCACATTTGAGTGCGAGACATTGTCATGCTTGTCATCTGTGCCCGAGGTGTCTGTCGTGCTGTCTGTCCGCAAAGTGCTAAATTTAGCTCCTATCCAAGTGATTCAAATCTGCACATGCAAAATCTGAAAGGAAGAATCCATGCAAACAGCATGACATCCTGGGAATCAGCAGGAAAAGTTCAAGGCAGAGACATCGATTCAAGCAGTGAAGCATTTAGGCATCCCGGTATAAAGGACAAACAACATGTATTAAAATGAAGCTCATTTGCCGGTTCATCTGACTAATAGACCCCCCATCCCCGCTCAGTAATACATGAGCAGAGGTGTTCCAGATTCCTGTAACACTGGTTAATTCCAAACTCTTAGAAGAAAATGGTTCCCGGGATCTTGATACTGAGACGTACACATAAAGTGTAAGAAACCCACGGACTTCTGAAATATTTTAAAAAGCTTGCCATCAATTTTTATTGTAAAGGCTCACAGTTTTACTATTTAGTAGTAGACCTAGTAATAGTTTTACTTTTCATTTGTACCACAGTCAAGGTTGCAAGGCAGGGGACAGGATAGCAGATCCTCACACACACGTATGTCACTGTGGGCAATTTAGGGACACCGATTCATTGGACAGTGGCAGGAGACCAGTGTCTGGAGGAAATGTGTAACAGTGAGAGTGAATACCCTAAACCTTTACCACTTAAATATCATCATCATTATCATTGTCACCTCCCCATCTCTTGAGTGTGGGTCACAGGAGAGACCAGATGCCTTTTCCTGACCACATTCTAGGGATCTCTAGACGTTCTCCTACATCAGCTGGGAGATATACTACCTCAGGCATGTCCTGGGTCTTTCCTGGGGCTTCCACCCAGAGGGACGACCCAGCAAGAGACCCCGTGTAAGCCGTATGGGCAGAATGCTTATAAGACCCCCAAACCGACTGCTATTCTAAATCTGCAGGAGTAGTGACTTTATTTCAAGGTCCCTCCAGATCTCAAAACTCCACATTGTGTCACAGAGAGTGAGTCCAGCAATCCTAACCTAATTTTCACTGCATATACTGCCTTATACTTTGTCTTTTTTCGTCATTACCCACAGATCATGACCTTAGGTGGGGACAGGAATGTTGATTGACTGGGAACTTATAGTCTTGTCTCATATCTTAACTGCTGCTTTACCAACACAGACCTCCTTACTGCCCACAAAACCGCAATCACCAAACCAATTTTCCTGTCAATCTCACTTTCCCTCTTAACATCCCTTCTGAACAAGACCCTGAGGTACTTAAAATTCCTCCACTAAGGACTCTTCCCCCCTCGCTGAAAGGAACAGTCCAATCTTTTCTGAGAGAGCACCATGGCCTCACAAATGGAGGTCCTGATCGTCCTCCCGCTTTACACTCGGCGTCAAATCGCCGTATTACGTGCTGGAGGTCCTGGTCAGATGAGGCCAAAAGCAAGACATCTTCTGCAAATAGCAGGGATGTCACTTCTAGCCCCCGTACCGGACACCCTTCCAGCCACAGCTGGGCCTTGATATCCTGTCCATGAAAATCACAAACAAGAATGGAGACAAGACTCACCCTGGACAGAGGCTAATACCCACTCTAAACAGCTTCGATTTTGTGCCAAGAATGCGGACACAAGTCTTACTGCAATGATACAGGGACTGAGAAGCAGGCAGTAGCTACCCCTGGACCCCATATACCTGGAGCATCACCCAGAGTATCTGCTAGAATATGCAGTCATATGCCTTGTCCGAGTTCAAAAAGCATATATAGACTGTGCTAGAATAATCCTATGAATTCATATAAACACTCTACAGACTAATGCTCTTACTAGCAGATTTCAGTCTATACATGGGGAATGATGGAGGTGTGTGTGTGTGTGTATGCAATCGCATGCATATATACATATCCATTACCAGTCTTGTGATTCAGTCACTATGCTGATTAATAAATAACTGATTACAAGCTAAAAACAGAAGTGTCTTGATTGCACAAGGATGTGCCCACGATTTGAAATCATTAAAGTAGTTTTCAGACCATGTTAGTGCGATTGGGTGTTTCGCCATAAACTGTAAGCAGAAGCAGAGTTTGGCTACAGAGAGGAAGAACTGATGCATTAGTACAATTTATGCTCTTTGATTAACTGCTTAGGAATAAAACTACTCTACCACAATTACAGAGAGATACTTAAAGGTAACACACAATGCATTTTTTTTTTCAAACTGTTCTCTAGTGTCTACATAGAAGGCATGTGAACTTGGTTTCATGGAAAAAATGTCCAGAAGTGGTTTTACAGGCCCACTTACAACCCTATAAATTGGCCCTTGAATGAAACAGAGTCTTTTCCCTTATTTGGTGGGTTCATTAATATGTGTATGAGCTCTGCCCTGATTGGTTAGTTTACAGTGAGGCACTGCAATGGCTCACACAGAAGCAACATAGATCACTAAAGGTGAGGTGAACCATGGAGTGTTTATGCATCCAGCCATATATATATTTGAGCCTGTATCAGAGGAGGAATTGAGGAAAAATTGCAGAAATGAATGCTTCCGTCTGGTGAGTTTTGTCATCTAATGTTCCCTGGAATAATTTACAGCACGTAACTGTAACAGTCCCACTTGATCCTAGGCTCAACACTGGCGTAATAACTTTGTGTTCAGCGTGGTAACAAGAACATTGAAATTGTTTCATCTCATGCAAGAAATGATTTTATGATGTTAGCTTCATCACGTAAGCTTTTCAAGAACTCCAAACAGCAAACTGAGCAGCTCGTACATGCGTAGTTTGTAATGAATTTGGAGTTCCGCTTTCATTTTTTTAAACTGCAGTATGGGATTAGATATTTGTTTGGCTAACCAGAAGTACGTTACGGGAAATGCAGAAGCTTCATATCAATGTCAGTATCACAGACTTCATAATGTTGTTTACTACTCCCAGGAGTACATTTTCCCAGAAGTATAGTTGCCAGCAACATAATTAGCAACTTACATAGTTAGAACCATGCAAGTGAAGGGTTCTCTCTATCTAAGTTGCTAACGAGGGCTTTTGGGAAACGTGGGGCCTTAGCTGTCAAAGACGAACATTAGTCATGCCTGTTGACAGTTAGGATCCTCGGTATGGGAAGTGCTGGCGTCCCATCACAGTTATGCTTACCGCCTGCCATTTTGACTGTTGTCTTCCACTTTGTTGTTCTGCAGAACTGTTGAAGTCTGAATGCGCACGTCCTTTGAGTTTGTAAGTGGGCTGGCATATGGAGCGTTTGGGGGCGTGGTTAACACGCTTACGTAACAGTCTAGGGATTTCGTTTAGGATTTACATATTCAGGAATTATATTTGAAAGAGTGATTGAGATTCATGGTATGTCATTTCCATGTACCGAACTTAACTTTTTTAACTATGTTGGGGTAAAGTCTGATTTTCATTCTAGGGCACCTTTAACATGAAAATCCCTGGGAACTCGCAACCTTCAGTTCAAAATGGCTTCCGAACGTATGCAGTGAAATGGGTGAGAATGAGTTCAGAATAACAGCACCATTCTCTGGAAGGGCCCTTAGTCAGGTTGGAAATTAAAAGCAAAGATTCAACTCTGAGGTCCAAGTGCTGTCAAAACAACTCAGGGATGAAGTAGTAGAAAGAAAAAGATCAGGCTATAAAGATGTTCAAAAACACTGAATATAGAACTATAAAGTGCATTCGAGTCAATCATTAAGAAGCGCAAGTCGTATAAAAACCACCCATGCATTGCCCAGTAGAATGAACAGGTCGACAAGGCGTCATCTGAATAGGTATATGACTGTGAGGATGATGCTGACCTTGGAGTATGCAAAGTCAATGCTGAAAAAGGCAAAAACTCGTAAATGTTAGGAATACCGCGGTCATTTCAGAGAACTGGCATCACCGCACTGAGCGATGCTAATTTCATGACCAGAGAGAACTTTGACAGAGATGCAAAGTGTTAGACATGGCACACATGATAGCGTGCTTTTAGCTGGTCACCACCCTCCATATGGTGAAGCGTAGTGGTGTGTGACACTTCTGTCGAGCTGATGTGTTACATTTTTCTTTCCAGGTCTTTATTTATTTAATTTTCAGATTTATTACAATGACACCTCATTAAGTCGGCGCGGTGGGAAGCACTGTTTCCTTACACCTCCAGGCTTGTCCGTCTGAATTCTGCCTCTGCTCCGTGTCTCTGCATCTCGCGTGCTTTCCCAGTGTCACACTGGTGTCCTCCCGCAGTCCACAGACATGCAGTTAGGCTAATTGGCATCTCTAAATTAGCCAAAGAGTGTGAGCGTGTGTATGAGATGAAGGACCGGCCTGGCACCCCAGCCAGGGTGGACTCAGGCCCTGCATGGCCTGGGATTGGCTCCAGGTACCCCTGAGCAGCATCAGCGGGTCGAGGATGGATGGAAGGGCACTGCATAATAAGGGAATCTTATGCTTTTTACATGACTGAAGTTTGATTATGTTTACCAGATATATTTGGTATATACAGTGCTCAGTCACCTACTTAAATCAGTAAAAATATTGTTAATTAATATATCATCTCATTCGTTTGCAAAAAAATATACATCATATTACAAACATCCAGAATTTTCAAGTGAAACCCAAATTATAGCTCTAAAAGAGCTGTTCTGAGTAAAAAGTTCACTGATAAGCTCTCTCACTGGGTGCTTTTTCATTGGTAACACCTCTGCAGTAACATAAAACACCAAACAATTGTGTTTAGGATCCCATTGGGAGGCGATGACTACAATTGCAATTAATAACAAAATGGCAAGAACAGAACTGAATGATTCGGTCAAAAAAACTCTGAAACATAATAAAAAGAGCATGTCTGTGTGGAAGGTTTAGGGTTAGGGTTAGGTTTAGGGTTAGGGTGTGGAAGATATGCGCAGATACAGTACACGTCGCTTGCCAGTTGACTTGTTATGAAAGCAATACATTTGCAACATTATTACATAATTAAGCAAGCATCCCTAGACTTTCTGATATCTGAATAGATATTGTAATATGTAGTATCTGTAAATATTTATATCTAGACAATATCTATAAAATGTGCCACACCAAATTACATAATATGTTGGAAGATATTCTTAATATATACCATCAATGCCAAGGCGTGACGCTTTCATCCACTGGAATTTCTGCATTATTTACTAGATATAAGGTTGATGAATATGGCTGGACAGGCAGGAAGTTAGTGTTCCTTCGCTATTATTGTAGATGTCCATCCACGCAGTTAAACAATGACCACAGGCAGAAAAGGTGGAAATGTGGGGAAGTAACTGCTGCCAGCTGCCAGTTTCTCCCCCACACTGCGCCACTTCCTGCTTTGCAGGTCAGCAAGCTTGGTCGTCTAGCTGATTAAATTTCTAATTAATTTTATATGCGTTGGTAGTGTTTCCCCCCCATATTTTCTATTTAGTGAAGAGTTTGTGTGGAGGACTTTATTCTCCAGGAAAAAGAATACCCACGACACCAGTTGTAATGTAACTTTTCAACGAAGTTAGGTTTTGAAAAGTCGCCTTCATAATATTTATTCATTTGTTTGTTTGTTCATTGACATTTATATGGATGGTGCTTGTGTCCATGTTTTTTTGCATGAGAAAGGGCAGCGATTGTGCTGAGGAACAAATAAAGCTCGAAATTTGGGATTAACCAGCGTTGTCTGGTTCTCTGGTGGTCAGAACAGCTGTGGTTAATTTTTTGCCAACTACATGGTATTTATATCGCAACCAAAAAGACATCTAAAAGACAGTATCTTACCCTGGTTTTAAAAAACATGATGCATTATTATTATTATTATTATATTTAATATTGTTTATTTATTAATTTATTTTTTGGGGGGGCAGATAATGATAAATCTTTATGTCACATGAGGACCCCAAGCTAATGGTCAGCTATGGTAGGATGATGTCACTGTATTGTTATGTACATACAGTTCATAATTAAAGGAGCCATGAATTATGCTCTGTAGCCAAGGTTTATACGGAAAAATGTCAGTGCATTGATTACTGAATAAGAAACACCCCTGTATTACACAAAAAGACCCTGAGCAAAAGCACACTAGGTATGTCTTTGAAAGGTTAAATGAAAAGAGCTGAGTATCTGGCTGGTCTAAGCGAAATGTAGACCAGTAAAGCTGATTTGTTAAGGGCCAAGATTGTAGCTTCACTAAATAACATTTTTATCAAAATTTAAGAAAATCCGACGGAAGACTAATCTGTTATCCCCCGCAATTGCAGTTGCTGTGTTGTTATCAGTTAGTTTGTGCCATTAGCTTGAATTATATGTATTTCCATAGTAATCTGTTTAGCTACACACTTGCTGGCTCACAATTGGGTGATAAACCGCTAAATTATTATATGTTTGCTCTAGTGCTTCTCTTCCTGTTCTCTGTAGTTACAATTTGGTGCCACAATGCTCCTGCTGATATTATTACACGCTGTTCCTGTAATCAGCAGAGGAAGGTAAAGTGTAAACTCACTGGCCAGTTTATTAGGTACTTCTACATCGGGAGTGGGCAATCACCTGCAGAGGGCTATAGTGTGTATGCAAATTCCTGGGATTAACCTTTAGGTCGGCTGTTCGAACCCTGATGTGAGGACTCTTCAGCCAACCAGTCCTTTAGTCGGTAATATAATCAGGGAGTTGCAGTGAAAGCTCCCACACACACAGAGACCCTTTCTGGATAAGATTGCCCACCCCTGCTCTATACAGTACCAGGTAAGACACGTCCAGAACCACGTCAAGGGTTGGTGAGTTGTGCCTTCAGAGTACATATTTTACACACCACTGTTGTACTGAGCTCTTATTTTTGCCATTTCTCTGACTGGATGTTTTTTGTTCATTGTGACTCAGTAGACACTGTATTAGACACTGTATTAGACACTGTATTATATGAAAATAGGAGGAGGATGGCTGCAACTGATGTACTGCAGCCATCATGTCTGGTACCAAAAATCATACCAGAAAACCGCTTTGATCAGGAGCCTTAGTTGTTCTAATGCTTAGTTGCACAATAATGTACCTCTATGTCTGCTATATATATTCAGTTACTGCTGTATAATTCACTGTTTGGAGGAGCAGGCTGTTTGTTAAAGAGTAAGTATACCTAATTAAGTGGCTACTGAGTGTATTTGTGTATCCTGTTTTTGTGACAATGCAGATGGAGGTCTGGTCAAAAAAATGAATTGACAGTTTGACAGCCGCTTTGCTGCCCACAAATAATATGATTATCCTGTAGGAATTTAGTACTGTTGACTGCAGAACTCTTGAAGAAGTAGTTCAGCACCTTAAACACTCTGCTTGCTATCTCCGTGTTTTTCCATCCGGCTTTTATAAATGTTTTTAGGTGCTTAGCTGTGGATTAATTGCCTCAACCCTGGCTATTTTAAATATATTAAACTGTGTTTTTATTTAATTTTATTATGCTTCCATGTAGCCTTGTGCCTTCTGGGATAGGCTCTGGCCCCTGTAGCCTTTTACCTTCTGGGATAGAATCCGCCCCCTGTAGCCTTGGGCATTCTGGGATAGGCTCCGCCCCCTGTAGCCTTGTGCCTTCTGGGATAGGCTCCGCCCCCTGTAGCCTTGTGCATTCTGGGATAGGCTCCGGCCCCCTGCTTCATTTCCAGCAAAAAAAAAATTTAACAAAGACAGGTGTCCTCATATCACATAAATTGCAATCGACAATGAAGAAATATCTTGCCACAATCTAGTCCCATGAGTATTATGCTTGTTGAGGCTTGCAGCACAGAAGATAAGGTAAATACTACAGAGGAAAGCAGCGGCTCCATAAACATATACTGCCACGTCCCAATAGCCATGCTTAATAACCAGGCGTAAATTTTTGAAACAAGCCCTGACATGAATCCGTTTTATAGCACATTAAAATTATTCTTTTGCATTTTGACAGTTTTTCTTTCCTCTAAAATAGTCAACCAGAATGTAACAAACACATATCACATATAAGTTATAATTTGGTTATACTAGGTGTCCTGTTGATTGCAAAAACAAACAAAAAAAATGAATATGCATGACTGTCCAAGACACATAAGCTCAAAATGCAGCAACTTAATTATTTTTGGACACATTCAACCATACCCTGTATGATAAATGTGCATGTACTGTATATGAGAAATGTAATAGCTTCTACACATAAATCATTTACATGTTATGCCAGGATGCCAAGCTTAGAAATCATGAGAGGTGTGTTTAACAGAGATCTCTGTGTCACCTACAAATCAGCACTACTGACGTTAACCCTTCCCTGTCACTTCTGATGTATTCACTTTGTCTTCCATTCATGCTCAGTAGAGGAATCGCTGACTCAGTACATTTGAGCCATTGTTCACGCTGCTTCTCACATTTTTAAATAAAAACGATGCATTATGAAACATCAGCTAGTCCAGATATACTTAGAGCTTAAGATAAACTTATCTATATTTTATAATGGATTTATTAATAACTACATTTGAATGGATTCGTGCTGACAAAATGTGATGGTGAACACTGCATAGAAAGTCATAAAAGTGGTATAAACCACAAATCTCTTTAAATAAATGATTCCATAATATAATTTCTAAGAGATGTCTGTAGCTTCCGTGATGTTTTTGGACTGCCCTGGTTGGGTGACTTTATTAAAGAGTTGGCGTGAGCTTGGAGCCCCCTCTGGAGAGGACAGGGAACAAACCAAGGGACCCCCCAGGGTGGGATGCCAGCCCAGCGAAGCGCAGACACTCACAACACACAGAGAATCCTGAGATACCACTTAATCTAAGCCAAGTGTTTGTGCTGTGGGGGGAAACTGGAGCAGACAGAGGAAAGGAGCAAGTATATAGGGGGAACATACAAAGTCCAGCCAAATGGGGACCTCAAAAGATGTCCCCAAAAGTAGGGAAATTTCAGGTTTTACTATACTCTGGGGACAATTTGGTCCTCAAATGTGATCTATGCACCCCCCCCCCCCCCCCCCCCCC
>JAODLC010000113.1:692048-704958 GCA_026781145.1 Hippopotamyrus pictus
CCCCGAGGGCGGCTGATTACATAGCACGTTGCAGTGACAAATCTGCTTTATTTGTATATTCTGGGGCCCATGGAGTTTTTTGCCTGGGTCCTTCAGAATCTCTAGAATCGCTTCTTTTAATACTGTTAAGCTGAACCGCGAGCACTGAGTTATGCAATGTGACATGAACCTCTGCAGTGCATATGCTGAGTTTTGCAAGTGGTCAAACATTCAGTTAGCTTCAGATCCTCAGTTTAACGCAGAAATGAAAAACAATACAATTAATAATTGTAATAATATATAATAATATATAATTGTAATAATAGTAATAAGAACAGTTAGCGCTGATACGTGAACCAGAATAGCTAGGGATACCAGGAAGAAGCTTCCATGATTTTGAAACCATAGTCTTGAACTAGCATCCCTAAGAGAATCAAATTCAGTGTTTAAATGCCAAGTTATTGCTGATTAAATTGCTGTAACACTGCCAGCACTTGATTTACATAATTGCCCACTCAATACGGATGGTTTAAAACATAACTGATGAACTTGTGCAATGACTCTGCGTATCCTACACACTCCTATGAGGTGATTAAGCATATTAATGTGTATTAGTCTATTTAGGGCAGGAAATCAATGCAGCACTAATGCTGCAATCAAAACTGAATGTTAATTTTTTTTTTCTGTGGACATATTAACACACAAAATGACACATTTGTAACATACCACAACACAACAAAGTGCTGTGAACAAATAATTGTATTATATTTTACTTGCAGGCTTCAGAGCTGCCCCAACTCTTAGCAAACGGCTCACCATCTTGCACCACCTGAGTACCTGAGGCAGTCTTCATGCTCGCTGTGTGCTCCTGGTGACAGTCCTGCTTGTGCATTAGAGTTAAACACCAGAATTTAGATGCCCATCTCGAGTATTCTGTAATTAATGCCCCAACCCTTCTTGATCATCTCCACTGATTTCCAGTTGCAGCGTAGAATCATATCGAAGGCCATTGTCTCAGCACCAAGTAACAGATGTCTTGGAACCTAAATGCTGAGGAGATCATCCTTGGGAGTCTGGAACCTTCAAATCACAAGCTACCAGCACCCCAATCATGCTCCTAAAGAAGAGCAGTGACACAGAAAAATGAAGTAAACTGAAGTGTGACTATGAGGTAATTTACTGAAAACTTTTGCTACCATTGTCATTTATATCTTATCAAGATAAATGGTATTGATATTTTTTTTGCCCGGATAGTAAAATGATAATCCTTTAAATCTGAATGCGCTAACAATAGAAATTTTAATGGTTGCAATTAAATTAAATAAAAAATTTCACTTATGTTAAACTTTAGAGCGAACTCCTTATTAGCAAAGAAAATATACAAAATGTGGAGTGAAAATGAATGTACTTATTTGGTAAACCATTTGTATCTTAATATTGACAAGCGGCATGATTCCCAGAGGTTACTGGAAAGCGTGACGTGTATTGATCTTAATAAAGTCTATCATAAACGTCCATCACAAACCCATCCTGACTACACAGCATCACAGCATGTGAATCAATCACCACCAGCAGCTAAAATAAGTCTCAGAAGAACCATTTCATCAGGTATAATAAAAACCCCAAACTGCTGCTGCTCTGTGTAAGAAAATATACAAAATGTGGAGTGAAAATGAATGTACTTATTTGGTAAACCATTTGTATCTTAATATTGACAAGCGGCATGATTCCCAGAGGTTACTGGAAAGCGTGACGTGTATTGATCTTAATAAAGTCTATCATAAACGTCCATCACAAACCCATCCTGACTACACAGCATCACAGCATGTGAATCAATCACCACCAGCAGCTAAAATAAGTCTCAGAAGAACCATTTCATCAGGTATAATAAAAACCCCAAACTGCTGCTGCTCTGTGTAAGAATTGGCATGTAAGAATGTGCATCATTACCTTAAGTATATCTTACATTTGATTTTATGTTGACCATTGTTAAGAAAATTAGGTTTACTAGAAAATGGAAATCTCTACATTTCACTTCAGGAGAGATTAGCTGATCTTATAAGTGTGAGATAAGTGTGAGATATGTGTGCACTGATGGTATCTTATAGTATAGGATCCTATTAGCATCCAAAACAAAATTTTGGTTTTAAGGATGGAAATTTCCTGATTTTTTTATTTGATCAATATGGTCATATTTCATTTAGACTAATGTTTTCTTGTGGTAAAGTGGGATTAGCAATCCAATTAACTGTAGTTTTTTAGCTTGATCTTTGCTCCCTGCAGTAAGATTCACTAATAGGCAAACCTGAATGTCTGTGAATGAACTGCTGAAAAGCTACAGGACAGCGAATGATTAAAGTGCAACACAGGTTTGGCACTGAGCTACTTTCTCTTCGCAGTGGTTTTGTCATATAGCTGTATTTACCAGCAAAATTATTAAAAAATTCTACTTTTCGAGAAAGTTACACTTCAGCCATGGCTGGTAAAAGTAGATATGTGTGACTATTACCTAGAGGGGAATTTGACCCCAAAATCACAATTTACTCATTCTCAAATGATGTCCTGCATATCCAAATAAAATGTACTGATTCTAGAGCAGTATTTCTAATATTATTCTGATCTCATTTTTTATTTAGGCTGCCATCTGACAGTCCAACATTGTTACATTGTAATATTTACATTAATTGACAGGGCCCTCAGCTCCCAATAACTTTTGGTGAAGGGCAAGATGAAAGGAATTTTCCCCAGGGAAGTGTAAACATATATCTCATTACCAGTGCATTTATGTTACACTAAATAAGAACATCATATGTTGGATTTATTGTATGTTATATTTCTGCTATGCATTTTCATCATTCTGGCTTTGTTTCAAATTATTATTAATGGATATAGTGCTCTTGTCTATATTTTGCCATGACATGTTACTGAGATTTTATAACAACCTTGAAATACAGGTTTTAGATTCATTAGAAATATTATTCTGTCAAAACCAATATATTGAACTTAAACAATAAAACAGAAGGAGCCTGCCTAGAAAGATGTCTAATTAAAGTTTCAAAAAATTACAGTGTGTTTTGTGATTGTTTATAAATTTTATTTCCACTTTGCTTTTCAGCAGACTTTCTGAATGCACCCTCCCCTCTGTGCAAACAGTGACTGGGATAAGTGGCTAGACGATAGATGGGTTCATGGATGGATGGATGGATGGATGGATAGGTGGAGGGAGGAAGGGAGGGATATATTTGATATTTTAGTGCTTGGAACTTTTATTAATTATTTGTATATTATTTCATGTTGCGTTATGTATTGCAAAATGATATAATTGGCAAATTTTATATTGCAGCTCACTGAATGCAGTTAACATGAAGGGGGCTGAGATTTGGGCTTCATTTGTATTTAGATCATGTTAAGGTGCCTGTAATGCTTATGACTGAAAAAAGGATGAATATAGACTTTCATCTAAATTAATCTTTAGGTCCGAAGCATATAGTGCAAGTATACCTGAAAATTAAAGCGTGGCTTCAGCCATCCTGACACAGAAGCTGCCTTTGCCACAGCTGTAAATGACATATTCTCTGTTGAAGGACAAGCTCCACCTCTCGTGGAATGCTTCTAGACCTACGTAGCATTAACCAAGCTCATTTGAAGAATTCAGTCACATTATGACAATGTCCATGTCCCGCTTGGAAAAGGTTAGAATGCATTTTAAAGTTCTTTTTTCTTATTTAAAACTCACAGAAATCATTAGTACGTACATCCCTGAAAGATCCCTCTGCTCACAAAATGTGGGTTTTTCAGTAATTCAGCGAAGAATGAATGAAGAGTAAGTAGGAGATGATAAAACATTCATATTCCGAATGGGAACCTACAGCTCAGGTCTGCAGGAAGAAGAAGGTGTAGAAGACACTGGCCAAAATGAACTGAAGGGAATTCTTTGTATGGACTAGGTTTGCAATTAGGCCAGCCGGTTGGTAACTTTAAGAACACCTACTTTGCTGAAAATACAAGGATGTCAGTTGCTGAGATGTTGATATTGTCCTTAGAATCATGAGTGTAAAGCGTAATGTGGAGGTAATTTTTTTTTCCGTTGATGCAGTCAAATGTGGTTTAAAATAATACTGAGGTGTACTTATCTGAACAGAGGAGTCTGGGTCAATGAAAGGAAGCCCAGTGGTGTAGCTACAGCATTACCTAACTAGCAAATGTGTGTCACACCCATTATAAGTCATTAATATCCTTTGCAGTATGTTGGCCTCCCCTAATTGCCCTGTAATTTAGGTCATGGCAAGTCAACTGGCAAAATATGTCTGATGACTTTTCACCAGCTAACAGCTTTGTGGTTCCTTCACCTGGCTCAGAGTCCTGACCTATTTTAACCTTTCTGGAATTGCTGCAAAAACAAAAACAAAAAAACTCTTCAAATTATTTACCAAGTACATGGACCAAATTATTATCTTGAGCCTGCTCTAAAGGAATGTTATCAAAACAACATCAAATGTTTGTCTGGACCCCCTGGAAATGCAATCCTGGTGCCTGGGGAACAGAGGAGAGGAGGGTCAGACCAAGTCAGAGAAGCATATACATTTCGCTGGGTGACAGGGTCACTTCTCTTCACTGGTGGCCAAAATTGTGGAAACACTTCCGATTTTTAGAGATTGCAGATTATTATTCAACTACTGCTCCAGGTACTTATTTAATCACCCAGTGTATGATATATGATTGCTTATAAACATAACCGGTAGAATGGATGGATTTTTAAAGTGTAATGCCAAAAATGCTAGGTGTTTCCACAATTTTGACCACTATTCTACATGCCCTTCAGGGATTTTGCCAATACAGGCTAATCTTTCCCCAAAAAAGATGGGTAAAGGCAGGCATTGTGGTATGCTTGTAGCCCTCAAAAATCAAACCAGACTCAACTAACCAGTTGTAAGTGCAGGGTCACCAACTCTCACACGTCTGGGGTGACATTCATGCTTTCAGATTCTCACGCTCATGCAAGAAATCTTACAGCAAATCTATATTATTCCTTTATAAACCTAAAATTAGCTACATCAGAAGAATTGGGGTATTTTGCAAATCTTATAGACTATTTGCAAGGTAATAAACTCTTACACACATGTAAATGCGTATCCAGCCTTGTCTCGAATTGAAAATCTCACTCCAGCCAGCTGATCAAAGTTGGCAATCCTTCTTCTCTTGCAAGAAATTAAATTGTTGCTATTCTATTCCTACACTCAACTCCAACAATAGGCTTTGATTTACAAGGAACTACTAACATCCAGAATCCAATTTTCAGCTGGCATACAGGAACCAGACCGTACCCTAGAAGAGAGACTAGTTACAGTGTGGTCCCAACTCACTTAAATTTTCCCCTGCAGACGGGTTGGCTTGGTGAAGGTATTGCTTTTGTTTACTGTTCACATATGTCATGATTTACTACATACTATTTTCCAGTATCATATCTGTGAGAATCGCTGTGTCATGTTTGCATGAAATGCTAGCAGAATTAGCATTCACTAAATTTACGCAATCAATCCATTCCGTTCAGCGATTCACTAGTGGTTTTTTTTTGTTGTTTTTGGGGATGCCTAAATACATTGCAATGGCAATACTACTAATAATGAATAATATATAGAATATGCCATTTTTTCCTTCAGGTAATCCAAGCAAAGAACATTGGTATTATTGTGCATTTCAGCCAATCAATCAGCTCGGATTGGTCACGATTTCGGATGTGCTAGAATGCAGGGCTGGGTTCTTGGTGAAAGTGGCAAAGCGCCATAATAGATGGAAGAGCCTGAAGGGGTGGGGCTTGGGGTCCACAGTATTGAAATCAGTAACGAGACAGTTAATGTGGAAGTTTCTGTAGCTGTGAACCTGCGGCAGACTGGCCCTGACACACCTAGGGTACTCAGAGGGTTTGCCTGGGCATCTGAGGTGAGGTGAAAGCAGTGCAAGAGGGGCTTTTTAGGACAGTCTCAAACCAGGGCACAGGAAGTGGAAATGAGGGAAATTGGCACAGTGGGTGTGATTCTTTCAGGTGGAAGGAGTGGGAGAGCATGTCTGAGTTGAGAGGGTCTTCCGATACCGAGAAAGAAAGCCGAATTATTACCTGTCAGCTGGGTAAGGGGGGAAAACGATCCGAAACACAAAACAAGCAGTGATCCTGAGCTACCCAGCAAGGCGGGAAACAGCTCTCCAGTCTTGGTGCCAAAGGGGGGGCAGAGAAAAAGAGCGGGCTGGCGTATAGTAAAGACCAGGAAATGGAGACAGCCTGAACACATCGCTACACATGAGACTTCATTCCGAAAACGATGGTACTGTAACAGCACAGTGATGAGCGTGTGTCTGACTTATTCTTCCTACTATAGTAAATGTGCCCAGTTTACTGTGCTCTTCTGTTTTGTCCTTTGTTGGGTATCAAATACTGTAAACTGAATTAAACTTTACACAAATGAAGATTTTTTTAATTTATCAGTTTGTGTTGCTCGCCAGAATAATGCTAAAAACAGCGTTAATGGAACCTGCTAAGGTCTGATCGCTACTGCTGCTGCTCCTCACTGGTATAGCCAGGGGCTCCACGGTCCCTCACTCCCCTTCATAGGTTATTAAAGATACAGCAAATAAATACATAGATACTGTATATAGACACACTGAACAGAAACACTCTTCTTTCTGCAGCATGTACTGTATACCCAGTATGCCACTATATAGATATACATTTTTATAATTATTGTTGTATATATTGTATATGCATTTCATTTGTCTGAGTTCTTGTACTGACAATAACGTTGAATCTAATCTAACGCCAATTATTATAAAAAACTTTCATCCATTTCCAGATCAATCCATGACATAGATTCGAGTCCTTGTAGAAGAAGTTAAAGTTCAAAAGAGGAAATACAAACAAATAATCTGTAAGTGCATCTACATTATTGGACATGAAACCCAAGTGGACAAAATGAAGGTGAAGCATAATCAGATATCTATCTATCTATCTATCTATCTATCTATCTATCTATCTATCTATCTATCTATCTATCTATCTATCTATCTATCATGTTATAACTGAAAATCAGCAAACAATATACATGATTTTTCATTTATTATCCGGATGATGTTGATACCTCTAAGATTTCTGGGTGACAGTAAAATTATTGTGTCTTGGCAACATCTACATCAGTTTTGAAACATGGAACGAAAACAAGCTGATTTAATATGCAGGAATAATTAGGCTACAATGACTGCATTTTGAGTGGAGGGAAGCGGCGTTCCTGAACTGACAGCGTCGCTCACGCATGTCACTAGTTTGGACTCTTCCCAGCTTTTTCCCTTTTCAATGTGTTCCATCGTGAGATAGAACAGCATCTGACAATTAACTTCTTCATTCTTCACTCATCTCCCCAAACCCAATAAAAGCAAGACATTTATTTACTTCCCATGGTCCCTGACTGCGGAAATTAGGTGCACCCAAAATAATAAACAATAAACTAAAATATGTTGGGTTTTTAATCGTTTGGAGCTGAAGTTATTGCATTTGGGAGGGACTTCATGAGGTACAAAATGAGTTTGTTTCCATGCTATTCTGTGATCTGAGCACATGCCATTTTATAATAGTAGAGCACTTCACACCACTTAATGTTTCCCGTTCTTTTTGAAGGTCACTTGAGTTCATCTTCCGATTTATGAGTAACTGCCGGATAAGTTGACAGTCAGCTCTGCCATTAGAAAGCTGTTTCTGCCCTCTTCCTGGCTGGTTTCTCCTCATTCCCAGTGTCTCCTGCTTCACCTTGGTCTCGTGTACTGCTGTCTTAGAGATTTTGAGCCTGGAAGCAGCCTGCCTCGCAGTGTAGCCTTCTGCCAGCAGAACCAGGATTAAACAAATAAATGTATAGTGGTCTCTTAATTTTTTCCAGAGCTGTATTTTTACACATAATATTCACATTTCTCTTGTTATACTGTATATTCCTGGAATAATCAAATAAGCAAGGGACAATCCAGGGGAGCTAAGGTGCATTAATGTCAGTTTGATGTAAAACCACCAAATTTAAGGTCTGATTAAATACGTTGCGACTATGTAGTTACTGCAGCAGTGTACAGTGCATGGCCTATTGCACTGAAAAGCACAATGAATAATGATTCTATTTTTTTCAGACAGGACAGTTGCTACACTATTAATATTAATACAGCTTTTATATTAATACTGTGATATGCCCATATAGAAGATAAATTGATTTACCTCTGCTGCTGTTTTGTTCTCATTGAATTCTTCTAAACGTAATAAATAGAACCTGGAATGTTTCCAAACTGGGAAAATTATAATGTACCGCATAGACCTTGAGGTCATTATTTTTGTATGGTCTCTGCCTTGCACGCGGTATCTAAAACAACCAGCAAACACCTGATTTCACATTCTTGAAGTTCTATTGTTCTATGCAGCTGAGAAAAAAAGTTAGACAGAAATACAAAGTCTAAATAATGTACTGTCACAGTACACTATATTAGTTTGATTCAGTGGGATTGTAAGTGACGGTTTACAGAAATCAAGTCGCTAAGTTTCAACCGAAAGCAATAACACAGGAACGTAGTGTTGATGACATTATCAGCAATGAGAATGACAATGTCCCTTTGTGCAGCAGCAGCTGACGATGTCAGAGAAAGAATTTTGGTTCATGAATAATTCTGCAATGTGAAATTTACGAGCTAGAGTACTGCTTTATTGTGCAGGAGATATTAAATTCCAACATGAGAACTCGAGAAGAAGACGCACAAGAAGATGCCTGTAGTGAGTGTGAGATTTCTGTGCATCTTTCATTTCCTGCCTGTTGTCCGAAACTGCTTTGGCCCTGTACTTGCTGAAGTCTAATAAACTGGCTGGCTCAGTCTCTGCTGAACATCGCGTTAAATATGTATGAGCGGAGCATGGGCAGCGTTTGGCTTTTCGAATCGTGACGGCTGGTCCTAAACATGAACGCGACGCCGCCGTCGCGGAGGACAGCAACGACGGCGAAAGCGGCGGCAGGCCGATGCCAGGGGGTGGATGGTGCAGCAACCTAAGCCAACAGAAACGTCAGGCTTCCGTCTCTGTACAGCACAGGCGAAGCACAGATGTTGGGCTCATATTCCATCTGAACTACAAGGAACTGCCCATAAGTTTGTTTGGGCGAAGCGCCATGCTGGAGGATCGTCAGTCCGCATGGGAACAGGAATTATACATATATAGTAAATACTGTATGTGTGTGTATATACATCCATACACACACCCACACAAACATAGTATATACTGTATGTGTGTATATACATACCTACATACACACCCACACACATATAGTATATACTCTACATACATACATACACACCCACACACATATAGTATATACTCTACATACATACATACACACCCACACACATATATAGTATATACTGTACATACATACATACACACCCACACACATATATACAGTATAGTACATACTGTATGTGTGTGCATACACATACACACACGCACATATATAGTATCTACTGTATATGTGTGTATATGCATACATACACACACCCACACACACATTTCACAATGCTGTGTACAACCCCAAATAAGGAAAAACTTGGGAGGGTATGGAAAAAGCAAAAAAGAAAAATAAATAAAAAACGTACAGTAGTGATTCTGAAATTTACTTTGACTGTTATTTCACTGCAGACAACATGAACCCAAGATACTTATTTATAGATTTTTCTTTAGTCAACTTTTTGGCAGCAAGTTGGGAAGCTTAATGGAAAAAAAACCATTATTCTGGATCAAACCATCCAGTTACACATAAGCAGCCAGCTCCAAAAACAGTTTTCCTCTTACTCCTTGGGGTGTACTTAATTTACGGTCTGTGTTTTATGAAATCAGCTTTTTGTTTACTTATTACGTTCTAATAATTAAATTGACTGGTACTGTAAGAGGCTATAATTAAAAAAAACAAAAACAAAAAAAAAAAAACATTCACAGTAGTTCACATGGACTTCACACAGAAGTCAATAGCAGTAGACAATAAAATCAAAAACCAAATCAAGAGCTGCCATACTGTTTATTTCTGCAGGATGTGCATTTTTATAGAGAGGGAGGGCTTACATTCATTAATTCGGCCATCATTCTCAAGCTGACCGGGAAGCTTTTTCAATAAAATCATGTGCTGGATGTGAAGCTGCTACCATTAAATCAATGCGGAATCCACTGAAATATGGATGCGGTTACACGTGTCAAGAAGGGCGCATGTCTTCATAAAAGAGCAACGAGACGAGTGTCACAAAAAGTCCTGTATGCTAAGATGCCGGTATAAAGCGGGAATTTATGGAGGTTTATATGGAGCTAAGTGGTTAAATAACTGTGTATTTTACTAAAGGGTGATTGGATTGAGGCCCTTGTGTTCTAGAGAAGAGAACAGCAACAGTTTCCAGCCGTGATCTTTGAAAGTTGGAGATTGACATCAATGAACCAAACAGTCCCCACATGGCACCTCCTTCGCAGTCATAGACGTGTGTCTGACATATAACTGCACGTCATGCATGTATCCGCCTCTCATGCTTAGTCCTCTGTGTTCCACTGTCACTTTGCATGTGTGTCGCGCTCTTAAACTCTGCCAGTTGCGCTGGAAGCCTCTACTGACAGCATGGTGTCGCCTCTCTTCTCGATCGCTCTCCTTTCCCACTAACATGCTCGGCTTGCTCTGTGAAACAAACTTCCCCTTTCTTGTCATATTTTTTTCTTCTTTTTAGATCCCAAGCCTATCCCCTCTTCCTCGCCCCTGGACCAAACACCTAGCGCATCCACTAAATCCTCTGAGATACTATTAGGCCAGTTCTGCAATCGACGCACCTGCCGTGCTCCCCCGCCTTCACGCCCCCCTTCCTTCGTCACTGCGTTGGCATGTGCCAGTGCCATTCTGTGCCCTTCTGCATGCCTTACTGCCGCTGTGCCGCCTCTCTAAGAAAGCTGCTCCTCACGACCGCCCAGTTTAGTCTTGTTCTTCCTCCCCCTGTTCAAAGTTGCTGTGCAGTTCCTCCCCCTTGCAGATGCAGTGCCATTAATTATCAGGCAAATCTTTCTAAGTACACAATCCGCAAAGCAGAGCAAGGAGAACATTAATTAGGTTCCCTTTCATTAATATTTTCTATGCACCTGTGTTTTTTGCAGTATATTGTCCTGACATGGTGCGACCAGTGCTGTGGCGGGTGAAAAATTAACAATGATTGTTTAGCATTTGCTGTTTTATATTGTGCGGAATGTTATTTGACATCTGTTATCTGTTAAAATAGGTCGTGGGACAATTGCTTATTCGTTGAAAAAGGTTAGTCTTGTCAATTAGAAGGTCTGTTGTTGGGGGAAACACAAATTAAACTTCTATGAAAGATCGGTGCACCAGAGTGAGCTTTTCCGTGGGATTCTTTTTTTGCGGAGACCTTCCTACCACATCCAGAGCACAAAATGGTCAGGAATTTGTCATTTTAGGAGGGTTTTCAGTCTATAAACCAGAGAGCGTTCTCTTTGAAAGTGGTAGCTCATGAGTCCCGTCGCTGTGTGCTGATTATCTCCAAAATCTCAGAAGCTGGTACGTCATCAATGCCCTCGGCTGGCAGCCTGATTGACTGTCTGCTGCATGACTCCTACTTTCTCAGGGGTCCTTGAAGAAGACAATTTTTTCTAACCTGGTAGGACTATTCGAGTACAGAACTCTATCTGGGTTACATGGGGCCCTCATTCCAACAATCCAATGACATAGTTCTTACAGCCCAGCGGGAGTGTGTCAGTGTGTATTTTAATAACTCAGTACTTCCTAATGGAGCTCATATCGTCAGAGTGTGGCAGTTCCTGTGTGCACTGATGGGAGCTGGAGGCAAATCCCAAGACATGCCAGTCTGGACCAGAAGAAACTAAATATCACAAGAACCCTATTAAAAAAAAGAAGGTCATTGTTACCTTAAATTATCCCAAACTGGTCACCTGGAAACAGAAGAACATCTAGCTGGGCAGCTTATTGCTTAGCCTTGCCAGGCCCGTTATCCGTAATTTAATAAGCATTCGCTCTCATTGCTGATTTCCATTCCATTCTGGTGCACATGGACCAAGTAAAATCCATGAACCAAATGATGCCTATTTAATGTATTTCACCTTAAAACTTCACCTTAGCAAAATGTTTTAAAAGGAAAGTCTTGAGTATATTAACATCAGCACCACAGTAAAGACAGTACCAAAACACAAATCAGTGAGATTGCAACATCTCAGTGGGAAGACCTAATATTTATCCTAGGTCCTGTTCTACCTGAGTTTGACAGATTCTTACCTGTCTGATGAACAGCTAAGAAACGGACCTCAGGTGCTTTTAAATCAACCAGTGTCTGAGTTTTAATAACCACATCCTGGGTTTTCTCTCCTTAGCCTGGCATCGTTCGTCCGTGATATGAGAGGACTGCTGTAATTTACAGATGGTCTCAGGAGGTCTCTCAGCCTGTTGCACCAAGACCTCTGTTCTGCTATGTCTGCGGCTGTAAAAAAAATCAATGCCAGCTGCCTCTTTGCATGATCGCCTATCACTGGATCCCTTTGCTGACGACCTGTTATTTCTTGCCTGTAGACACAAAAAATGAATGAGCTGCGCTTCTGCTTCGGAAGTAGGCAGTAGCTTTAGTTAAGAGGTAAAGTTTAACCCAAATACATACGCAGGCTGAAGAGAGGCCAGGTGTGTGCTTCACTGGCTTTCGTCTTCGCACTGCAAAACCTCAACCAATCGTCTGATTCGATTACCTCGCTTCGGAGCCTTTCAATCATATTCTGTAGCGGCGCTTCCATTTCACTGAGGAGCTACTGGAGTTACCAGTCTGTCTTTGGAATGCGGACCTTTTGTGTGTGTGTGTGTTTATATATATAATCTATATATAATAAACA
>JAODLC010000113.1:707862-729735 GCA_026781145.1 Hippopotamyrus pictus
GGGAAAGGGGGGGGGGGTGAGGAAGGATGGGAGGGGTGGCGTTCCTAAACTTCTGTTGTCTAATCAATCGCGCCAGCAAACACAGCCACGGCAAAGTCTAATCACCTCCGCTGGCACCCACTGCAGAGCACGTGGCACTAGTCAGAGGTGAAAACAGCGAATTAGGCATGTGCTTGCTTGCTCGCTTGGTCAATAAGGTCCAAGGAATCCACAGCAACAGGAACCAGGAACAACGACAATAAAAAAACCCCCCGGAGAGGGACTCCGGTGCAGATCGACATGGGATATTTATGTCACTAAGGGTCTGAGTTGTGTCAAACCAGAGTTAGGAAATCATCTTGCTGGGTATATTTCTATGGCTCTATTTCTAAGGCCATTGCATTAATGGATATGCTGTTCATGGCATGAAGAAAAGTGCAGCATTGGCTTTAGAACCAATGCTGAACCCAAACAGCTGATAGGGAGGGCAAGTTCTGGCCTATTACAGTATATATACATATACAGACGCTCCTCTGCTTACGAACTTTCAGACATACGAATGAAGAGAACTGTAATTCCAAATTGTGTTTGTTGGGCACATAATAGCAATAATAACATAATAAACAGACAAATAAATAAGGTATGATAAGCGAATGTATGGGGAAGACAGCTTGGGATGCAGAGGGGCATAAAAAGGCAATAAGACTATGAGACTTGAATGGTGGCTGACTGAATCTGACACCATGTGTTCACATGGCTCCTTATTTAGGAGGTTAACGGCCTGAAACTACGGCGACGTGAGGTCACACGCGGGCCTAACGCTATGCCAGTTTCCTTTGATCCATCTTTCACAACAGGTTGATCCAGTTCAGGGTCACGACTGTCCTTTACAGTTCATGCATTAGTGATCATTTAGAGACGTGCCTCGATAGCACCCAGAGCTAACTCATACAAAACAAGGCGGAATGAAAGAACATCCAGGGGGACTTTAAGCACCCACCCAAGTCAATAACTACACCACTGAAAAAAAGAGGGCATCCATCTTAATATCTCACATAGGAAACATCTGCCAAGAATCAAATCCTCAGATTGACCCTGGATGTCTGCGCTCTGGCCCTACCAGGTGAGCCTCAATGCCGACCCGTTACAGTAACAAGATATTTATTCATAGCACTAATGAATAATCATTTTCATCCTTAAAACAAACTGTTAGGAAATTTCCCCCCTTTTTCCCAGTGGGATGACTAAAATAGTTTAGACTCACTATCTTACTCAAGGGTACAACAGCAGAATCCACTCGTCATACTCTGCGAGTCATTTCCTCGGCCTGTCACCCTGCCACCCGCTGACGCCCATGTGACGCCCATGTGACACCCATGACATGTGCCCCTAATTTCCACCGCTGATGCTGATGGCAGCTCGCTGATGTCACTGGCTTCCAGCGGTCCGCTAGTAGCGAGAAGTGCGTCAGCTCTCATTTCCGGAGGACCTGGAGCTCCTGGAATACACAAGAAATAAAGGGAAACAGCAGCACATTGTGAGGATGTGACAATGGATTAAAAAAAGCAGAATCTGCCGATTAATTGTCCTGTTTTTACACAGGATATATCTGCCGGGGGAGTCATTAAAGGTGCGGCCTGAAAGCTCAACCAGAAAACAAATTAGCTGAGGAGGAATGGAGTATTTTCACTGTTATTTTCTAGTCACCGTAACTATGTCCAACTGTCATCTTTGTGATTCAGCAAGAAGCAATTTGTGTAAACACATCCCTCCAGGTCAAGTATGAAGTACGTATTTTAAAAAAATAACAAAAAAACCAAAATGGTTACTTAGCTGTAGGAAAGGCACCTCTACATACTCAGTCTGGGCCATCGACTTACCAGGAACCATCACAGATCCTGTTCTTACCATCAAATAATAAAGGTGGACAGATATTTCAGTGGTTGTGAAACAGGACCTTGAATTTTGGGGAGGGGTGGATGCTGGCCTTGAGGAAGGTCTTGCAGAGTACATTTCAATTAGCGGCCGACTCTCTGTAACAGATAATTACTTAGAATAGTTTAAAAGCAACCAAACAGCAATAATCAGAGCATCCTGCGGACCCCTAGGACGGACGTGCAAACTCCTCCAGAATAACAGATTCCAATGAGCTGCAGCTTCCTAAGACTTTTCAGAGGATGCAACTGCAGATTAACTAGTACAGCTTGTTATTTTACATTAATAATAATTATGTGGCCCAAAATAAAAATACCATTTATTAGAAATATATCAATAAATTGCATTTCTGAATAGACAGCTCAGTGACGTGTGAACGTGCCACAGCATTTGCTTAAAAAGGGAAACTCCTCACCCCTCTGGCTGCAAATGTTATCCGTCCCAGTTTCAGTAATCTCCAATTGTCCTGTACACCTGGCAATTTTCGGCACCAGGAAGCACGGGGGGGCCTGAGCGTCTTGTCCGCAGATACGTGCTCCTGCTAGCCAACAGCTAATTGTCGCACCAGCAGCCACAGAGCGCAGCGTGGGGGGGGGGGGTGAGTGCCGCGGGGGAAAGCAGCCCGTAACTCAGCAGGCAAGCTGTGCCCGGGCACCTGGACCGTCTGTCTCCAGGAGGCAGTTACTGAACGGGCGCCGGTTTGTGAACCCCAATGCACAGGAGGGCAGCGCTGGGCGCGGAAACTCCCGGTCGCTTCCGGGCGTGCGGCGAGTTCTGTGAGTCAGCACCCAGACAGTGCCCCCTAGCAACTGAGTCACCCAGGAAACCCGCGAGGCGCCAGGCAGTGCGCCCCTAGCAACTGAGTCACCCAGGAAACCCGCGAGGCGTCACGTCTGCCGTTAAAAGCTTCTGCTCACGTGAGCGCCGTCAGAGGTTACCCGCCACGTGCCTGTCTGACAGCCATGTTTAATTTATGCGCTTTTGGCAGGTGTCAAACCCGTCCCACATGGTGCTGGAATTGGTCTGGATTGCTGTTCCCCTTTTCCGACCATCTGTTCTTCTTCTTTACTTGTTTTCTGGCTGGGAGATAAAAGTGCTCCTTTTTCACTCTAATGACTTCCTGTTTCTGTTTTTCTTTTTCTTTCAGGTTTGCTTTTTATCCCCACAAACATACACAGGCATGCACTTCCTTTGCCGTGTGTGTGTGTCTTGAAAAGGCAATATTAGCATACTGAGGGAACTTCGCTCTCATCTAGATTCTGTCCCGTGTGGAGCCAAAACAACAACCCTTTTCATTTTAATCAGATATTCAGCAGTTTTACACCCTTAATTCTACTTGCTTCAACCAGATATTTTGAAATTCAACCTTGGAGGCCCTTGTAATATTCTGTACAATTTCCTGACTAAATGTCTGACTGCTACGTTTTTTCCAGTGAGACACTCAGATGCGAAGAAACTTTTGTACAAGCATACAGAGCCTCAATAGCACTAACGAGTCTGATGGGGGCTTTATAACCTGCTGAGTTTAACAGCAAATATCCTTCAGTCCCGTCAGCATTCACAAGAATTTTTAATGGAGGTTAAAAGTAGGATGATATCACGCATTTCGTTTTTCTCTCGATGTTTCGGCTCAGTCACTGTGAGGACATGAATCTAATGCTACTCGAATGTTGTCACCAGTGATTCCAGTCTATATAAACTGGAAATTGGGGTGTACTGGATTCCTATCAATTGACCATCTTTTTGTTTCACTGTTCAAACCCAAAGAAATCAGAATGATGACTAAGGTAGTTACTCTGTAGTGCCAACATCACTGGCAAATAAAAATGTGTTCCTGGGCCCACCCAGATGGAACTGCGGCCCCCCAGAGCCCCCCCCATTCAGTGTTCACAGTTATGATAAAACGATTGTGTCTGACAGGTACGCGTGTCTGGTTAGATCAATCAGAGGAAAAGCGTTGTCGAGAGGCAAATACGTTTTTCTTTCTCTTTGTTCATTTGGTCTTAGTAACATCGTGGGTCTTTTCAAAACTGAGAAAAAATGGGTAGTAAAATTTGTAGCATAATTTTGTTGGCAAGTGATTTCTTATGAGACTGGCCCACCTGATTTTCTGCCTTAATGGTTCCGCTATTGCACTGTACTGCTGTTCTTATTACATATCTATTTTCTATTTCTCATTTATTTATTTGAATACTGTTAATCGCTCTTTGTACTGGGTGTCGCATTTCAATTATTGCATAGGTGCAGAAACATCTTAAATCTTGATCCTTGAATCTTGGTGACCAAGTGGGGAGTTCTGTGATCTCTCATCATCACGGCCACGGGTTTGAACCCCATCACCAGCTCTGCACGTTTGTCAAATGATGTAGTGGTATCCCGTCGGGGGCGTCCCCCGCTTCATGCGGCATCCCGTCGGGGGCGTCCCCCGCTTCATGCGGCATCCCGTCTGGGGCGTCCCCCGCTTCATGCGGCATCCCGTCGGGGGCGTCCCCCGCTTCATGCGGCATCCCGTCGGGGGCGTTCTCTATTTCATATCTTGTCCATCTTAGTATAGGCTCCAGGTTTCCCATAAACCCATAAAATTATATGGTACATGAATGGATGGACACACAATATTTAATCAGCATTGTATAAAAGATTTAATGAATATTTATGTGTGTTTGTTTGCCACCCGCACTGGACCAGCTTAATCATTGTAATTATAATTATTGGTAACATCATTATCAACGTTCTGTTGAGCACAAACTCAATCCCACCCATTAATGTTAACAGGAAATAACTAAACACTAGCTACAGACTTTAAAGACTATATTAGCCGGTCATTAGGATTAATAACTGAGGATCTTGTTTTGAAAAAGCAGATGATTATTATTCTGATAACATATGGCAGATACAATCACACGTAATATGGTCTCAGTTTCAGATGTAGATTAACACTTTCAAGTTGTCAAGCCTGCTTAACGTTTTTTGACGCGTGTAATTGTGTGAGAAACAATAAACAATGAACATATTTAATTGTGGTGAGTCTATAGATAGAAGCATAATCTTTAGGAATAATGATTGTAATTTGGAACAAAGGCACCTGCAATTAAATGGCAAAAATGGGACTGGTATTAAAAATAGGCAAGGATCATCAACATGTCTGTAGCAAACTGTTTTCATTGAGAAAAAAAAGTCTGTGTAGGCAATATGCTGCATCTGTGACAATAACTGCATTTACATCAACCTGTTATGGTGTTGGCTGCTGGAAATAAGGTATTTTAAAACAGAAAAAAAACAAAGTTTCCTTGACTCTTTGAGATAGTGACCCCATGACCCTGACCAGGATAAATGGTTAGAAGATGGATGCATGGATGGATGGATGGATAGAAATACATTTTACATACAAAAATATGTTTTGGATTTGTTATAACCCCTTTTTTAGTAATTAGGTGATTTCAGGGTCGGGGGGCTCAGCTACAGTAGGATGAAAAATAATTGACAGAACTACATGATGCATTAACAGCGATGAAATACTTTCCATTTGCAATGTGAAGGTGCTCCCATACTGCAGACGTGTAACACTTTTATTTATTTCATTTTCTTGTAGGTCAGTGTTTATGTTGATTTCGAACATCGTCGTTAATATGACCCACATAAAGGTTCTGTGCAGCCGCTGTGTCACTAATAACAGATAATTAGGGAAAATGGATTAATTCATGGGTGTTTCTTTTCAGATGAGGCGTGTTTCTCAGAGGCATCATTGCCACATTCTACGTACTAAAATAGTCTCTGCCCTCGTTTACTGCTGAATGCTTGCCATTGAGAATAAATAATCAAATTTCAACACACACACACACACACACACACACACACACACACACACACACACAGTGCTGGTTTCAGCATACTTGTGAGAGCAACAAATTAATCCTCAAAAAGAGATGAAAGCTGATAAGAAAACCAGTAAGTGGGTTTTTGGAATGTCCTTAACTTAAGCGGGGGGATTGTATCCTGGAAACAGACCCCTGAAGGGTCAGTTAATGCCTCAAAATAGGGTAAAAAAGCAGACACACATAACAATGAAAAGCGGCTATATTGGAGCACATTATGAAACTTAACAACGGAGTTAGGAAGTCTTCATTAAAAATTGATACAGTAAACAAAATTTATTTTATTTTCTGGAAGAGATTCATTTATCTTTCAGGAGCAGTTTCGGCAGAACACAGCCAGCTAAGGCACAGCACGACTACGCGCAGTTCTGCAAATGTGCTGGGGGAGAATCAATTAACGCAATCACTTAAGTCACAGGAAAACACAGTTATTAAAAATTATGCCTCAATTAAAAATTTCAAGTGAACATTTCTTGCCGCTGTAATGGCTTTGTTTATTTTTCGCCTGCTCGTTATGGTGATATAACAGAGGGTCATCCACAATCCTGAAGCACATTTTAATCATTAATGTCTAATTGGTTTAGAAGGTCATCATTTGTCTCTCTTACTTTTTCAAGCATTTTTTATCACAGTAAAGTCCAATTTACTCGCAACATCTGACAGGTAGACATCTGTCTACTGTTACACTTGTTTTGATAGAGCACAGACAGATGTATTGTGTAATTAGCTTTTCTTGAACACAAATCACCCCCCGGGTGATCCTTATTGCCGCTCACCTGCTTTCAGAGAAGCCGTCTGCACCAGACCCCCCCACCCAGAAGCCCCCACCTTCCACTCCACAGATCGTCGCAAGCAATTGTGATAACAGCCGTTTCAGGGGACGAACATGTGATCTTGTGGGAAACACAGAAGTGTAGCTGGCTGATGTACCCAGGAATAAGGTGACCCCCCCCCTCCCCCACCAAACCTCACACTTTATCTTGGGACTGATTCCACATCAGTTGACCATCTAACGACTAGTTAACCTTTTATAGGAAATTCCCTCTCTTTAGAAAGTCACTTTATCACTTTATTGTCTTACAAAGCCTAACACAAGGGCCTCATTTTCCCCCGTTAAGAGTGAGCTCTACTGCTAATTAGAGTTTGGGTTGTGACTGGATGAAGCCACTTTTCTGTCAACCTATGGGAACTCCTTGACACTTGAAGGCAGAGAGCAGAGATCTCTGATAATTCAATTTGTTGGCAAGATTTATTTATTTCGAGTTAAGGTTTCTGCTTTTCCCTCACCTCCGAAGTGGGCCTGAACTCACTTCTTCAGTATCTAGAGAATAAGACAACTGGCAGTTACGCTGTGCTTCGGGGAGCGGTTTCTGGGTTAGGAGCAGCAGTGTTTGCGCTCAGCTTTGTCACGCATGTCCCGCTGCAGCGTTTGGCCCTGTGATGCTGGAACGGTTAAATGACACGACCACATGCGGCCGTCCAGTGGGCTGGAGAACCAGGCATGCAAACGAAAGCCATCTGTAAACGGGATTCTACGTCTCACTGGGATTTGTCACCTGCTAAAACAAAGGTTACGGTTTTATCTGCTGCCGTTTTATTTTCGGCTACAAACTTAAACTCACGCAATACCCATTAGTATGCCTGAAATTATCAGCGTATAATGTATGTTCAACTAACATGCAGCGTCACTGCTATTTACAGTACTTAAAGAGATCATACTTATTTCTACCAGTTAATTGAGCACCTGGAGAACAAGAACATGTTCATAACACATAAATAATGTCTTTAAAATTCAAGCAGGGCACATAGACCAGAATGAATTGGCCAACTGGGAGCAGACAATAGTAAACTGTGAAAAATGCCTCTAATAGTTGTTTTAGCTCTTCTGCTAAATAACATTGCATTCCCTTGACTTATTCTGCAATATGTGTGTCTATATCCATCCATGCCGCCTGGGGACAGGTGATCCACGCCCCCCCCACGGGATGCAAAGGGCACGACGTGAGCTATATGCTGGACACAGAGAATAATGATGATTCAGATTGACTAATGCATCTGAACCGGATGCCTTTGGACATAGACATAGTGAGGGTAACAGCAAAGCCAGCGGACAGTCACAGAGAAGCAGAACCAGAGGCCGACCTGAACCTGCAGCCTGGGAGGGTAACAAACACTGTGCATAGTTGCGGAGGATTGTTGGAAGGGAATAACATGTTAGCCGTCTAATCTCCATGAAAAAAGTGTGAACATCATTGCAGCTGTTAATTAATCCAAGTTCCAACCGCTTATCCTGGATGAGGGAGGGGTTAGACAGCGGAGGGCACATGGTAGAGGGGCACCCTGGACTGGTTCCCAGTGCAGCACAAGCACATGAACACACTGCAGGCAATTTACTGTAGAAATAACAGTTAGTCTAAATGCATATCTGTGGGCGAAAATCCCATGTTGCCCACGGAGGACATGCAAATCCACAAGCACACACACAAAGCACAGGTGGGACTTGAACCCACGGCCTTGTGAGGCAGCAGCCCTATCCACTTTTAAATAGATGTTCTAATGTTCTAATGTTGTAAATGTTCCATTTTGTACATCAGTATGAAAAAAAATAATAATAAAAATTAAAAACTTTATTACAAACTTTCTTAAATGCAATTTCTGTGCTTCAAGCATTTATGAACAGTTTCCAGTTTTGTCGGAAGCCTTCTGGTACATTAATTAATTAAGGCTCGCGTCTCTGTCCGCAGGTACGCGTTTATGTGTCATCTGAGCGGAATCGGGGAAGCTGGTATCTGTGTGTGTGGTGAGACCTTGCAATATCACATATTTTACTTTAAACTGACGTCACGGGAGTGTCAAACGAAGCTGGACTGGCAGGTTGTTAGTGAGTCTGCGAGAGGCAGAGAGAAGCAGCGGAGATACAGCGCGGGGCGGCATCGTTGCACTCTCTCCAAATGATAAGCGCACCATCTTCCCTCTCTCTCTCATCGCCACTGACATTTCGCCTCTTCAGTCTCATTTTGCAAAGCGTAGTCTTTTTAGACTTCCTGCGCTCCATCTCGTTGTTTTGCATAGTTCAGTAATATGTTTTGAATGATATTGTGAACATGCAGACGGTCGAATTTGCGCCTCCGTATCTCCGTAGGTTGGACTGAAAACACAGCCTCACTTGTTTGCTTTTTAAGTTCCAATTTTACGCGTCAAACATTTTTTCGTAGGCGATGCCAGATCGGTATGATTTAAATTAACATCCTGGGAAAAGAGCGTGCTCAGATGCGAAGCTGAATCTACGGGAAATGTTGACGATTCACCTTACCGCTTTGGTGACATTTTTCATGCCGTTTGTTGGGAATTGGCAGAGGAATGCATCTGGTCATCCTCGATACATCGAAAGTTTGATCGACACAAGCCAGTGAACTGAAGGAGCCTTATTGAATAACTTGTAGGAAAAGCACCTGCCCACGGTCGCTCCCGGCGCGTTCTTCTGCTGCGTTAAATAAAATAAAGAGGAAGCTACTACGCGTAAAACAGATACTTGGCCTCCCGACTTTTCATTTTTTTCGGAGTAATTTTAATGTGCGAGATCGTGAGGGGTCGAAGCTCAGAATGTTCGCATTGTTGATACCAGGAATAAGGTCTTTAACTTAACTGTTTTATGTGCGATCATCGACATTTTGGGAAACGCGCATAAATGGGAGGATACAGGAAAGACTGATTCGGAATTATTATAGGAAAAATGTGGATAAAACACCTTATTCATCGCAGGTAAGATAAATGATAACTTAATTGTTGTTTTTCTCCATGATCGAAAAAAATCGCAAATATGGGCGCTAAACAAATCAATGCGCCAGGTAAGATGTCATCAAGTTATTAAAAATACTATTGCATATATAAATAGTCTTTACTAACAAGGTTGTGCATTTTTATACGGATTTGAGATTTTTTTTTAACTACGTCATTAAAAGAGTTAATAGTATTAATAGTATTGTTAAATTATTTTTGTACATATATCTAATAACTTATTCATCCAGATGATTATCAGTTGGTAAATACATAAATGCGACTGGCAATATTTAATTCAAGTGTCTCTGCTGTGATTTTTAACACTGGATACATTAGGACGAACGTTAAAAAGATATTTCTTAGTTTACTTGTTATTACCAAGTATTTTGTAGTGCAAATATTCAGGCGCTGTACACTGGAGGTCGCCAAACACACACGGTAAGGTATAGCGAAGGTAGAATTGGAATTGCACAGTCGTCTTAGGAAATAGCGCAAGGAAAAGAGAAAAAGTAAAACAGACCCCAACATACATAACGTTCACAAACCACACAAGATAATACTTTATTAGGGAAAAAACATTTCTAGCTAATTCCAAAAAATATGTGTTTAGGGAATAGCGTATGCGAACAGTGGACGTAAATAGCTTAGAGAACCATAGCTGCATAATCCCAGTATGATCATAAACTAATGATTCTAATAACGCTTCGTAATTTGCCCCATGTGGTGATATTACTTGACATCAAAGAAAATTCATATAAAATTTATTTTTTAATCCTTTTAAGTGTCGTCAACTAATGCTTCCTATTTCTGTATACGGAAGACATACTGATATCATTTATAAAAGACTAAAATGACTCCCGGAAAGTAGTAAATTTGAGTCCTTTGGGAGCTTAATTTAATTAGAATGGAATGTTTGAAATAAAATTTTTCAGGCGACTTTTTAAAAACTAATTTCTCTGTTGAAATATTAGGTCCAGACAGAATAATACAGAATAAGACAGAATAATCGCAGGGCGAATCGGCATTAGGTACATAGGATACGGGTAATATTTAACATTTTTCACTGATAGTTTGGAGACAAATGCTTGTTTTATATCTAAGGAAGTATTAACATCGGTATATGAAACAGACATGAGAAATTGCAACCACTAATAATAATTTTAATTGACCGTAAAATCACTTGCGCACCTTAACCGCTAAAATGAGAGGCAAAGGGGACTGTTAAATGTCTTGTTCATGTCTAGTTCTGTGTCTCCAGATTAGTATTAGGCAGGAGCTGAATCCAGCTAATCCATAAAAGTTTAATTGCCCATGCAAAATTCAATGAGAATCATAGTCTGGAAGAGTAAGAGAGCCTTCGGAGGACAAATCCAGGACAGCGAGTAAGCCCGAGGTGACTGTTCTAAAAAATAGTTGTGAGTTTTAAATGTAACATGAGAACATGAGTACGCTTGAAGTGCGTTAGTCTGCTTTCCTCCTTTCTTGTATGAACTCAAGGTCAGTATTTATGATTCCAGGTAATACTTATTAGCCAAAATCTCACTAATGGAGCCATTCTCTCTCTCTCTCTCTCTCTCTCTCTCTCTCTCTCTCTCTCTCTCTCTCGCGCGAGCGCGCACACATATATATATGTACAAAAAAGCTTCTGTCCACTTATCAATCCGAGATGTATATAAATTAATTGAGTTCTACTAAAACGCATTTTACTAAACCCATATAAGCTAAAATAAATAACCCGCTCTGTGCAACACTATGTGCTAAATTTGTTTTCTTTTTTTACAGATTTAAGTATCCTTATACAGTATATAGGCCTATCTATATATATATATATCGGAATGGAAAGGCTGGATAGAACAGACTTTCAAGCTTTCCAAGGGTTATCAGAAAGAAAAATAGCTGTAGTCTAAGTAACTTCATAGCTGCTTTGGTTTTAGAAGGTTCGTGTGTAATTACGTCTCGTATACACCAAGTTTGAACAACTGTTGTAATGTTAATTAAGATAGAAAAACTCAATTTATATGTTACATTTCTTTGGAAATATATCTTGCTGATGAGTAAAACATCTAATTATATGTGCATATATACTGTAATTAAACACAACTGTAATAGTTCCAAGAGACCGATAAACTTTCATTGTGTGTTCTCGCCTGAGAGTTGATGTTATAAGTGAATATACTGTACTGCTGTTAAGTCAGTTCTTTGGTTAAAGTCATACAGGAATTCTCTCCTTTTATACAGCTGGATCATTCAGACATTTAGGTTACAGGTCCGTCCAGAGCTGGCGCTCCCACTAAGATACAAAGAGACACTTTGAGAGGATTCGTCGTCTGCGTGTGGCAATAATGTTGGCATAATAATCTCCCAATACTGCGGTTTAGTGAATGTAATTCACGGAAATTGATCTAGGGGTAAAAAGAAGAAAAAAAAACATTGAAGCATTTACCAGAAAAGAAACAATTCGGAGCCTCTTGTCTATGTTTTACTTCTTAACCATCAATAAATTGATATACTGGAGTAATTAAGTACAATTTTTAAGGTCTTCGTGTCATAAAAGTTGTTTTTTTTTTTTTTTTTGCCAATTGTTCGTCTTTCCTGTCTTGTCTTTTTGGGAACATGAGTAACAGAGAGGTAATGGACTGCAAAACGCTGTTGCGGTTTGATCCGTCAGCGTCCAGCTGGGGTGTGGGTTTAGATTGTTGTGCAAATTAAGAAGGTGATGTATAGTAATGTAGCTATAATGAATGGAAGTAATTAATGAATGGAATTCACGTGTTTCCAAGCAACGAAGCCACTTTTTTATTTAAAGCAGAACTAGAATTTCAAAGAAGGTCACAGATTTTCCCTTCTGGGAGGAGTGAGAAGGACAACATTCTGTGTAGCGGAAACTAAATTAGTTCACTATGATCAATTAATGGATATGTTATATTATGTGTGAACTCTGAGACCGTATATTAATAAGAACATAAGAAAATAAGAAATTTACAAACAGGAGGAGGCCATTCCGCCCATCAAGCTCGTTTGGGGAGAACTTAACTGTAATTACGATCTTTTGACAAAACATAAAAAACATGAAGAATTTGGGGAATTAATATTTACTACATTTCTGGAGATTTGAGGTGCTGATTCGGAACATCAATCAATCAATAAAAAAATTGAAAATTCAACTAATGACAATCACCCATCTGTCTGTCCCGCCATCCACACACCGGTACTCTTTATACAGTACCGGCTCAATCAGTCAAATCACATTTCAATGAATATGGCAGATCTGTGCAAGATTTTGTAATGAAAAATCTGGGTATTTCTCAGCATAAAACATCATTGGGGGCTCACAGCTGATGCTGATTGTCAAATGTGGCAAACAAACATAGAACTTCATTCTGGAGTCTGTAAATATTAAACTCAAAATGACTGAAATGAAAGTGATGAATAGTTTGCATTGAAAACACAGTTGTCTGGCTCTTGTTTATCAGCAGTTTATTTAAAAACTGTGATCGGGGTAAGGATGAAACTCCAGACAACAGCCAGGTGAGTCATATGTCAGACCCCAGCCAGGCATCGCAGCTCGAGCTCGAGCCGTTTCGGTTCTTTAAAGGAGCCATGCTCTGGATAAACGTCTCGTCATTACTCTGCGTCTGTGGAGAATGTGCTTCCTCAGCATATGAATCAGCTGTTCTTCCTGAATAGCTGAAAAATACCAAAGGCCCCTACCCTGTGACATTTCCTGTATCGTGAAATTAGAAGAGGCAGTGGGTGAAAGACCTTCGTTGTATGGGGACAGACATTGGTGTTTTAATCCAGAATTCGATGTTATTGATTTGATAATGAGCCTGCAGTACAGGCACAATTGGTCATCAGTGTCTTGCGATGTGAACTTCACCTGCAGTAACGGGTGGAACTCTGGTCAGAGTTCTGAGTGTTGCATTTCCTCCATGGCAACAGCGGAATTGCAGGAGAGCAGCGAGGATGTGAAAGGGTGGCTGTTGAGCATGGTGCATGGGGGAGGGCCATTATTTTCAAATGTTCAATGTTTCCCCTTGATCTGCAGTTACATGCATACCACAGAATACCCCAGGCTTCAACATGGCTATGAGGCATCCCAGTGGTAAATTGCCTGTACTTAATGTCGTCTTTGAGTGCATTGTTTTATTTTATTTTCCAGTGAATTGGCCAGATCACTTAAAAACATATCAATTTCAGCTAGATGTTTTAATGGAGATGTTACATAAAAAATTCTGGCTAAATACAGTGGTTCATCACTTACTGCTTTGTGATGCTCGAGAAAAACTGTGCAGCTCCAGTGGTTCACTGGCTTCAGGTTCAGTGCAGTGCAGTGCAGTGTAGTACAGTGCTGTAGGTACGTGTATTATTGTTGTATAACTATCGGTGGTGGGTCAAGACCATTTAAACTGGGGGGCCAGACTGGGTCCAGTTGTTCCGTTCTGCATTTGACCTTAATGTCCTCCAAGTATTACATACCCTAGATTGTCAGCATTAAGAAGCAAAAGAGAATTTCGAAAGACGATAAATTACTTATGCAATGCTTTACCGTCACCTTTTACCGTTTTACACATATGTAACTCACTCTGCTTCCTTCTTTAGACTGTCTTTTGTGTCCTGAAGCTTGATTTTTCTGTCGTTAACATTGCTTTTCACCAACTGAAGCACCTGGCGCCCCCCCATTCAGAGTCCGTCAAGAAAATGCAGTTGTGTTTCCGTTTTGCCTGTTCCCAGCAGACAAAGTTTTAGTCCACATATATAATACATAATAGCACATTTATTTCAGACCCAAGTAGCATACGTATTGGGGGGGACCGGGTGGGGGGGGGGGGGGGGATTTGGGGGCATGCATGTTGTTTCGGGGGCACCGCGCCCCCAGAACCTCCTCAGATAGTTGTTGATATCGCACACTGCTCTCTCCTTCAGCCGTTGACAGAACACTTCAGAGTTTTTATGAGCTGTTTTTAGGATCTGACAGATGTAGTCATCTGCCCAGTCCTGAAGAACGCGACGTACCTCACTGCTAGACCAAGTAAGGGCTCGGTTCATTACTCCTTCTCTGCCGAGCTGCTGCTGTTACTGGTTGGTGTGCTCTGCCGCATCCCAGAAAACAAAGCGCACCTGGCTACGGGGGCGTTTAGCTCAAACTCGCGGGATACATCTGGAAGTTTGGTCGGATCGAGGTCGGATCACGTCTACGCGACGAACGAACTGCTGCAGAGATTGTTTGGGAACAGACTGAGATTACTGTGTTCACACCTGCCCGAACAAATCGCACCAAGGGGGGAAATGAACCGGAGTCAGTTTTAACCGGGCTAATAAGTGCCGGCGTTAAAACACCCCTACAGACAGACAAAGGGCACGTAACCTGGGGACTGCAGTACCGAGGTGATGTCACTAGTCGGGTAACCTAGGACTAAGATAGTTGTCTTTTCAGTAACAGAAAAAGATCAGTGTTAAGTAGAAAAAAGAACTTAAAATTGTATGAAAAGCATTATTTGGTATAGGCAATGTATGGCTCTCGCAACTGATCATACGCTGACATCTCTGTAGATATCCACCTCAAACCTTAGCAGGGCAGCTGGTGGGAAGCGGAGATGGGATCTCTGTAGATGGTCTGACACACTTAAAAAATATACGGAATATATGGGGAAGAAAATAAAATTAATGTTATTACTTAGTCTAAAGCCCTTAATGACTGTATGTCATAGTAAAAAAGATTGTTATTGAGTAACAGGCACCCCGTCCAGGGTGTATCCTGACCTTGTGACCCATGTCACTTGTAATTGGTGCTCCATGGCGTCCTTATTGAGGACAAGCAGTATGAAGATGGATGGATGGACGGATGGATTATTACACAATATATTGAGCAATTGTGACAGCCCCCACTTATATATATTATAATATAGAAACAAACGTGATAGATGAAGCTCAGGGTAAAGATCTGCACTCTGTAAAGATGAAAGCTATATAACGATTCTAATTCCTAATAGTGTTATCATAACTTCGCAGCCATTATGTGGGTGACTGAGTGCTTCTCTCCGGAGCGTTGTTAACCTAATTTGCAGCGAAACAGGACTGGGCCATATCCCTGAGGCCCAGCTCAGGAGGGACTGGGGCAAAGTGATGTGTTCAGCACTCACCGTATCTGGAGTAACACTCACCACTGTAAAGGAAGGGTGGACAGCGGCCGTCTCGGGCTAAGGATCGGCGCTCTGTTCTCTTACAGAACTGGTTCTGCTCAACTGACAAGCATCTGATGTATAAAAAAGGCAGAGAACAGGAAGAAAACCATATGGCTTTATGTATTTATTTTGAGGCTTGATTAACATTCATCGCAATAGCATCTTGTACAAAACAAAATGACTGAAATTGTCTCAATGGAAGCAGACCTCTTTAAAATGATCTAGTTGGGAGAGAAATTGAGGTTAATGGACGTGTGCCTCAGCTCTCCTGCTGTGCTGTCCTGCCCGGTGGTGCCACAGTCTTTCTGTCGTTAAACTCCTCGGAGGTTCTCCTGGCACCCACTGGAAAAAAAGGTGGTAGAGATGGTGCCCGTGACCTGTTTGTGTCAGGGACATACACTCATAAATGATGCTTAACTGCATGCTTGTGCTGTGAGTACACTAATTCCATTCGTGTCAGAGATGGAACATTTCATTATTTTCTTGGACGTATGTTTCGGCCAAATTGAACGGGAAGAGCTGAATACCAAAGCAGAGTCATTTACATTAGAATTTTGAGCTCAGACTTCCATTAAAAAAAAAAAAAAACTTAATTTAATCTGATTGAAATGCTTCAATGCGTACAATTTCTTGGGTTGAGGAAAGTGTTATGACTCAACCGATTATGTCGAGGCCGGAGTTAAGGAATGGGTGGTACTTGATACGTCAATAGGTATAAAATGGTTATTTCTTGTGAATCGATATCCTGTGATTCAAATATTAATGCGTGAGGTAGCAAAGGTACAGTATAAGGAGTTACAGTAGGCCAAAAAATGTACTCATCTGTTCAGCCGACTGCAGAGGTCTGACGAAGATTTCGCTTCTGCTTGCCCTTCATCGACCTGCCCGCAGCGTTAAGACAAAACGCCAAAACCGTCCTCATTGACGTGGTTTATAGGGCAACCGCACAGTTACATTTATAGTCCCACATCTAACCGCACATCTAGTGATGCCTCTGTGAGATGGCTAATTAGGAGTGTCCAAATGAAATGCTATGAAGACCATTCAGAACGTTCTCAGCAGACACTGTTACGTTTGACTGTCCATCGCTCTGGATTGATTGACTATCCCCATCTGGTCTGTTTCCTAGTTCTCTGCTGAATGGTCGGGCCTGAGCACACGGTCAGTGGATGATACACTGTGGAGAGACTTGTTACTGGGTCATTGCTCAGACTGTGACAGTTACATCATGGCTACTTGACTTCAGTATGTCAGTGAAGGTTTGTACAGATCTAATGTGTTACAGCGTCATTCATCCATGTGACCAGCACAGGCCGGGTCACCCAGGGTGCGTGAGTCAATCCTCGGAAGAACTGGACACGGCTGTTTTTGTCTCATCCATCCATTTTCTGTAAAAACTTGTCCTATTCAGGGTCACTGGGGGGTCTGGGAGCCTATTGGCACAAAGTAGGGAGTAACCCAGGATGGGACACCAAGCCATCGCAGGGTGACACACGCTAGTCACTCACACATGCACACCAATGGGCAATTTGGTAACTCCAACTCACCTCAGCATGTTTTAGAACTGTGAAGCGGGGAAATTGGAGTATGGAGAGGAAACCCTACGACGACACAGGGAAAGCATGCAAACTGCACACACATGGAGCCACGGCAGAGACTCAAACCCGCTTCCCAGAGGTGTGAGGTGACAGTGCGAACCAGTGAACCAATGTGCTACCAAGCCACTGCACTTTTACCCATTATCTGTAATTTATCTTTTTTCCTGTCTGTATCTTTGATGATGCTGTTATTGGAAATAATACACATTTTATTTGTATGAATGTTCCAATTTTAGTGCACACATGAGAAAAGTATTGACTGAAAATATATAATAGAAAATGGTAGAGATGCCTTTATTGTTGATGGATGCCTTTATTGTTCAAATTGTACTTCAAGCAGAGACAGTGGGTAAGAGTGGATGCAGACAGACATGAAGGTTTTATATCCAGTGTGAATCCCTGCTTCTGGATGGTGCAGACACCCATGGGCAATCAGAATTGGGGGTAAAATGCTGTAATTTTATTTGCACCCTTGGGATCAGACGGGGGGGCGACCCAAGTAATAATCAAGATTATTGGTTCGCTCTCTCACTTAAGTGAGCATAGCATAAACCCAGGAGAGCTGCTCGCTCGCTCCAGGCACACTCCCCCTCCGCGAACACGCAACAAACTCGCTTTGTACTCAATAAAATTAGTTATAGGTGTGTAGAGGGGCTTATCCACTGACCTTGGCCCTCCTGAGAAACATCCACACATCTCTCATCCAGGAAATAGTTCAGTATTCTAATCGGGTTTCTTCAGACAATAGGGAGTGGTTTTTCAGAAAAAAAACATCCAGTAGAATCAGAGATCCGGGAAGCAGAGAAACGTTTTTAGAAACATTTTGTTGTGTGACAGATGCAGATATTCTGCGTGAAGATACTGTTGGTGTAGCAGAATTAGATACATCAAGATAGAAAATTTTATGTACATTTGATATCTTAAGAATCTTTATTTATTAAAAAAGCTTATTTCGATGCATTGGTGGTGATGGCTGAATAAACAACAGGTTCAGAAAATTCCATCCATCCTAGTTATGGGGGTTTGAAAATTGTAAAACTTAACTTTACATAAGGTGAATGTTGGAAAAAAAATCCTCTGCATAATTAATAATTATACTCTTCAATGGACAAGTGGCAAATTAGTCTGTGCCACAGTCATTAGTATGTGCTGTATTATACAGGAAGTCCATTACTGAGAGGGAGAGAGAGGGTTGTGCCAACCAAAAAATTAAGGAGGACTAATGAATAGTTTCTTTTTAAAAAATTATGCATATTTAAGTTGGCACATACAAAATGAGGAGGCCTAACAGGAAAAACAGGAATACCTCCAACAGGAAAACTCAGCAGAATTCCTCTTCCTGAAGTGGGGAGCCGTGTTGGATCAGATGGTCATGTGACCCATCGTCCGCTGCTAAACACCTATCAGGCAGCTCGAGGTTACGGTTTGCCAGAGTTAACAGCAGAAACTGGTGCTTTTGCAGCTCTGCCTTTAACTGTGAGGCCTGTACTGTTTGAAAAAATGAAATAAAAAGATCATCGGGTTGCCTATGAGTCACACTCTGCCTTTATCGCATTGTGAAGATCCACCTATTCACCCTAATCTCTTATCCAGCACAGTCATGCTGAGCACATTGGACATTTTGAACAGGATGTCACTCCATCACAGGGAGCACTTGCACATTATAAAACACTAATAGCTTTGCAGAAGTTAGCGATTTAGCCCAGTGTTTCCCCGTCCGTTCCTTGGGGACCCGCAGTTAAAGTTTTTGCTTCCTCCCCAAACTGACTGCAGGTTCCCGAGAACCTGGTCCGTAAACTCTGATTCAGCCAACCGCATGTTTTCGGAGTGCGGGAGGAAGCTGGAGTACGTGAAGGAAATCCACATGACACAGAGAGGAAACACAAACTTATCATCCAGAGGGTCAGGGATCGGAATGGAACCCAGCAGCCTAAAAGAGCCTAACTGCTGACATTATATGTATAGAGATCACAGTTATATCAGTCACAGGTAACAATGTAGCCTTTCGTACGATATGCGATATTAGGCTCCTAGCAGATGAGGTGGCCTTCTGCGCGCAGCATGAAGGGACACGGGACATCTTGGTACATCTATTGACCGGCTTTCCGTCATGGGATATGCTTCTGAGAGTTTTGAGATGGATAGTTGTAAAAACAGTGGAGCTGTTAAGACTGTAATCACATTAACTGATGACACTCCAGGTTCACATCAAGCTTAGGTTTCTAATGGATAGTAATCACGATGCAAAGCTATGTCTCGACTACACTCTATGTTCCCTAAGAGTTTGGGCTTATCAGCTTATATAATCCCAGAAAAGCCCCTTGTAGACTGCAACAAAATGGTACATAAGTGGTATATTAGCAGGCATCAGCATTTTAAATCCTGTCATTTGTGCCTCTCACACTGTGCGAGGCTACACTTAAAACCTTCCAGCTACTCATTAGTTAGAATGATAGGAATATGCAAAATTTATGGAAAGTCATTTAAGCTCTTTAAGGGAAGTACACTATAGTAACTTTTAACGAAAGATCAGTAATCACAAGGTATTGAGCATTTTAAGACATCCATGATTGCATTTTGTGTTTATTCAAAGGAACAGTGAAACGCGGGATGGTGTGGATCAGGGGCGATTGTAAGACTTTTGTAGGTAGGGGGCATGTCAGGGGCCATTTGTCATACAGAGGGGCCAAGCTTATCATTAGCCAGTGATTTGCTTTGGATCGAAGAGGGACAGGGGAGGCCAATTAATTTTCTCCTGGGGGCAGTGCCCCTGTGGTCCTGTCCGACTCCATCCCCCCGGTGTGCATGTTTCAGGAGAGGGGTAAGCGAGTTTGTCATATGCGCCTTGGAGGAGAGACTGGGAGCGACTGCTCGCCTCTTGTGGCTGCACAATTCTCTCATTTGACAGTTGCTTTCTTGCTCGGTTCACTCACTCGTTGGATCTAAAGGGTGTGTATCGAATTGCACTGTTCCAGCCTCGAAATCCAGTGTTTTGTGTTTGCTCTCTGACCAGAAAGGCCAGGTTTTTCACTGGAATTTACAGGAGGGAGCAAAATCGAGGACTGTTTGGTGATTCCTGAGGACTGGGATGGGAACCATTGCTGTAGAGCGTTACAGTGTATATGAACATTTTAATAAACCCATCGATCTTTCAACGTATCATCCAGTGTAGGATCGCTGGGGTTCATGGAGGCCTCCCCAGGCACCGTAAGGCACATGCTGGACCGGATGCCACTCCATTGCAGTACGAACATGCAATCAAACATTACAGATAATTTAAATGTGTGTACCTCTGCATGACACAGGGAGAACATGCGTGTGCCTCTGCATGACACAGGGAGAACATGCGTGTGCCTCTGCATGACACAGGGAGAACATGCGTGTGCCCCTGCATGACACAGGGAGAACATGCGTGTAGCTCTGCATGACACAAGGAGAACATGCGTGTACCTATGCATTACACAGGGAGAACATGCGTGTAGCTCTGCATTACACAGGGAGAACATGCGTGTGCCTATGCATTACACAGGGAGAACATGGTCATGCTCAGGCTCTGGACCCCTGCAACCATGAATAGAACAAGTGGTTACAGAGATAGATGGATGGACACAGACAACATGAAACATACAAGAGAACGATAAACGAATAAATAAACATTCTGTACAAACAGTGCTTTTAAAAGTGCATAAGGTACAGTGTCAGGCAGTTCTGTCACTTGCTTTGTGTGACTGATGCATACAGTGAGCAGTGTACTGTAGATGGTGGCTCTGTGTCTTGGTAAGCAGTTGTGATTGGAATTCCAGACAGGGAACACGGGTATGAGTATGTTGAGATATATACAGTATAGCTTGTGTGTGTGTGTGTGTGTATTAGATATTTCATATGAAGAAGTGCAGCATCTTTCTTTTCAAACTCTCCCTCGATCATTTCTGAAGTACTGTAATCATTTGCGGAAGGTTCTCTTTTTAAGGAACGTTACATGAGCGGGCAAAAAAGCGGAATTCTTACATAACATTCCCCATGCAGAGACACTGGCAGCCTTCTGAGAGCGGCTGGCTCCGGCACTCCCAGCTGCCAAACGCATCCCAGCTGACCTCTCTTCCAAAACACTCATTATTCTGGGTCATGTTTCCTTAAAGGGGCCACGCTCTTGTTTCAGTGGCACCGAAGAGATGAGCAGAGTGCTGTTTACATGATGGTTTTATTTCCGAAACTTTCAGCGGGGAGACAAACCCCCTCAGTCACTGTCTTACAGGCTTCTTGGGTGGCGCTCTGCGGTAAAATGACTTTCCGGCTTTCCTGGGAACAGAGTTTTCTGACACAGGGCTGGTGTGTCATTGCAGCTGCAGTTAGTTGTAAATACATTTCTCAAGAAAATATATATGTACTTCCACACGCAGACACAGATGCAGACAACTGGGCGATTGCCTCAAAAGTTTAAATACGTAATTAGGGTGACCAGATAATCCATGTCAGGTAGGACACTTTGAGCTACTTCGGGTTTTACAAACTACTTTCAAATTG
>JAODLC010000113.1:737047-759381 GCA_026781145.1 Hippopotamyrus pictus
CCTTCTTTGCTGTCGACACAGACGTTCAGAGAGCACGGTCCTTCTTTGCTGTCGACACAGACGTTCAGAGAGCACGGCCCCCGGGTGATTTCATGGCACCTCACTTTGCTCGTTCCTAATAGGCTGTTGGCCTGGCTGCTCAGCCTCCATCAGCGCCCCAGGATAAGTGAAACGTCACCTGTGGTCATCTGGAGCATCTGAGTCATCCTGTCATAGAGCGGAATGACGATTAAACACCCTGCAGCAGCCGGTCTGTTGGATCTCCTGCCCCCACAGTACCTGTTTACATGTCTGTTTGACATGGAGTACATAAAAAAAAAAAAAATTCACAAAAAAAAAAAAAAAAATCTTTTTTTTCCCCCATAAATGACATTTATCCAGAAAGACATTAATGTCTAATTACTTTTCTTCCAGTGTCATTCCAGGTCATTGACCACATTTATCTTGATATATTAAAACAGAAATATGGCTTTTTTTTCCCTTAATTATTAATGTGATGATAATATACTGTATAGAGATGGACCAAAAAAAAAAGAAAACTGAAAAATGAAAAGGTTTCTCTGGTTTTTTTAAATGTATGCAACAGTATGTTAAAATTCCTAATTAGCAATCAGTCAAACAAAACGCAAAATATGTTATGTACATATGCTGTGAATTCAGCGTAATACTGCCTGGTGCCCTTTGCATTCTGGGATAAGCTCTAGACTATGATAAGTGGTTATGGAAGACGGTTCATATAAATCTGTCAAAGGTAAACACATTGTATTGAATTTAAGTTTGAATTGAATTTGAGTTTTAAAATCTTACTTAAATTAATTCATAACCCGAATAACTGTGCACATTCAAAAATATAGTATATTAAATGGCCAGTTCAGCCCAAAACTGAAAAAAATATATTTTAGAGGGGCTTTAGTGCTTTCGATCCATCGAGGTTGTTCTTCTGGCACGTGTCTCGTTTTTGAGATATCGATGTAGAAATGTCGGGCTTCTCTCGAATATAATGGGAGTGAATGGCATTCTTTCTGTGGTGATAAAAAGCACCAAAAATACAATTCAAAAATCGTATCACTGTGCAGAAGGTATCATTGGGGTGCTCGTGCTCATATCTCTGTGCAGTGATACAATTGGTGTCTGGAGTTCAGTAGAAGAAAATAGATCCTACATTAAACTGCTCACTACAAAGCCTGAATCATCCCGAGTAACCAAATCATGATTTATGGTAAGAGACAATGCTGTTGAATTTTTTTTTTGTGTTTTTGGCACGTTAATAAGCGCATTCAAACTAGGCAATCCCCAGGAGAGCAGGACAGACAGCACTGAAGCCGCCCCAAAGCATAGCCTTTATAGTTTTGGGGTGAACTGTCTCTTTAAGGAGTATGCTCCTGTTTCTATTGATCTTCTAACCACTGATTCTGGTGCAGTTCACTGGGGGCCTATTCCAGGCAGTCCTGGGCCATAGATACTCCATGGGCAATCCAGAGACACCAGTTATCAGAACTGCATGTCTTCTGCTTGTGGGAGGAAGGCGAGCAGGAGAAAATGCGGGGGCAGCACGCAAATTCCACAGAGACGGGGCCGGGGTGGGACTGAGACCACCAAACCTGGGAGCCGTGAAGATGCAAATGCACTAGTGAGCTTGCCACACGTGTCCAGTATTAAAAATACAGTAAATTGTATGCTGCTTGTTTGTGCTACATTTTTCACTGTAGTTTTTTTAGTGAATCCATTCTGCCGTTTCTGTAACACTGACTTTGTTTGCTTATTGATAGATTATGCATCTTTTAACTCACTGACTTGAATTCCAGAATGCAACTAATGAACATCCTTGTTTCCGTTCTGTCTGCTGTCATGGAAAACTCACAGTCAGTTTTTGAAATAATTATCAAAAGACAAATATGTACATCGATTTCCCAAACTTTATTTTGTACTAGCAAAATGTAAGCACAGGCAATATATTTATTACATATTAAGTAGCAGTTAAATATTTTATAGATCAGCTGTGGATGGTATATTTTATTAAAACGGTATTGCTCAATGACTGGGCATTGAACTGCCTGTTTGAATTACTGGGTCGTGGAGTACTGTGTCTCTTCCTAAAAACCAGAGAAATGTGTGTTGTTCAACATTTCACCTTTTTTAAACATTTATCAATAGACTGTCCTGCCCTGGTACTTTTAGCACCCAGATCTTGTAGGGTGACATTTAATAACGGCCTGTGCCTCAGGCTGCTCTTATCCCAGCTGAAGAACATCTTATTAAGGGTACAGGACTTTATGATTTCCCTTTCGGTTACCCTGGGAGCAGTGTTGTCCTTTGTCTATCCTCCATTTGAGAAGTGCTGATCCTTTCTGAGGGCCGCGCTGGAACGTGGAGCAATGCATCTCAAGATGTCATCCATTTATGAGCAATTTACTCTGCTTAGAATTACAGTAAGATTGACACAAAACAAGGGCAGCTTGTGGCTTTGCGGGGTAAGACGTTTCCCTCAAAAAGCAGCCAAACAGTCCAACATCCATCCGTTTGTTTAGTAAATTAAATTTGTTCTTAAACCATACAAGCAAAATATTAGTTAATTGGTCTAAACATATGATTCCGTGGTTTGATTGCCTATCCATATTTAACCCTTCGCCGGAAGTACAGAGAACAGGGTGAAACACATCATGGATGGGATGCCAGTCCATCACAGGACACACTCTCTGTTAGTGTTAGGAAGGTTACTTTTGTAATGTAATAGGTTACAGATTACTAGTTATCCTTTTAAAAATGCAACATGGATTGTAACTATTTTGATTACTTTGTCATAGTAACTTAATTCATTTGATTACTTTTTGATTGCATTTCTAACAAATGTTTTAAAATGGGCAATAAAGCTGAAAAGTCAAATTGCCTCGCTGACCCACAAATATGCCAAATGAAGGCATTTCTGCACAACAAAAAGATGCAAAGAAACAAAATGAATTTCTATGCTACATATAAGCTTTTTACCAAAAAGATTATATTCAGATGTAGCCCCTTTTGTAATCACAAACATAAGGACATAAAACACAAGAATTTTACAAACGAGAGGAAGCTATTGGGCCCATCAAGCTCACTTGGGGAAAATTCAACATTTTGATTAATAATGTAATTCAATTACTGATTTTTTCCCCAGTAACTGTAACAGATTACAATTACATTTCTTTGCAATTCAATTATGTGAAAATGTTATATGTAACTAATTACTCCCCAACATTACTCTCAGTGGACATACAACAGACACCGGTTCACCTCACTGCATATTCTTGTACTATTAGAGGGAACCTGGAGTACCAGGACATGCAAACTCCACGCACACGGAAAGCTAGAACCCACCACACCGCAATGCCTTGTAATTATATTTGGAGCAAAGGCTGCCATTCTATGTGCTTAGCCATGAGAAGAAACAAATTTAAAATGATACTTTCCTAAACTGTAAGCGCTTGTGATGCTTACTCACTTGCTGTACGGGATTAATTGCATCGTGCTTTCTGGTATCCTTACTGATCATCTGTGCATTCCTTTATTCTGAGCATGTAGGTGGAGTGTAGGCGTGTTGTTCTGTTACGGCTGCAAAATAAAAATGATTTTCCTGCAGCTATTCAGCCCTGGTGCTTCTGGCTACCTGTTGAGTATTCAAGTGAAGGGGTCAAAAAAATTAAACAGTATGACTGCCATTTTACTTCTTTTTGGTAAGTTTTTCATACTGCTTATCTAGAACAAGGTTGCAGTGATGTATGATAGATAAGCACACTCTCTAGAGCAGGATTCCCCCATTACAGTCCTGGGGGACCAGAATTCAAGACAGTTTGCAGATTTCTCTGCTCAAACACACTAAATCTGGTAATTAGCTGGTTAAGACGTGTTTGAGCAGGGAAATCTTAGAAACCATCTTGGATTCAGGCCCTGCAGGAGCAGAATTGAGACAGTTTGTTATTGTTCCTGTGGCCTGCATGAATCCATGGACGTGGGTTTAATTCCTGACTCAGAATGGATAGATGGACCTTCGTAACTAAAATGCTGCTGTTATGCTCTTGGATCTTTCAGTGCAGATGAACAGTCTTCCAGTCGCAATTTCTAAACTTCCTTGAGTGTAAGACATCAAGACCGATTTCCTGGGATTAAAGCCAAAGCTGTAAGCTAATCACAGGTTTAACACGCTGCTCAGCACAGCCCGTGTTATCAGAGCACACGGCCCATGTATGACACAAAACCCGGGTTGTTCCCGCTTGCTCAAGAGCATTTAAATTCCAGTTTTTTAAAATGACACTTGACTGAGCATAATGAATCATTACATAAAGCAACAGAACAAAGGGGAAATGTTTGTGTCCCATTCCCTGTGTTTTTTTGTTCCATGGCTGAAAGTATTGTCCCCACAGAGTCCTGCTGACCTTCAGGTGAATCTCCTCTGGAAAACATTTATGTTAATTATTGGGCCACTCAGTCGTTTCGGAAAGTAATTTAAGTCCCTATGAGAGTTCAGCTGGAACACGGAACAGAGATGAGACTGAGTCCCAGACTGTCACCAGGAAGTCTGAGGAGCTGCTGAATAATGTATTTTATTTACAATCAACTTATCTGCTGTCAGTCCTCAGTAAGATCCTGGATATTGAAATGTGGGGCTTCTCTGTGAGTAATTATGATTCTTGTCATGGCTCATGTTATAATAACATATCAAGAATAATGATTTTGGACATTTACATTAGAATGTTACCAAATGTTCATTCATCCAGAAATCAATACGTGCAAAACGTATGCAGGAGATTTAGTGTGCTCAAAATTACTGAAATTACTGTATGTGTGAGTATACTTGTGTAATGATGTGTCAAGATCTTCATACCATGTTCTAGACATCTATCTATATATATATAGAGAGAGAGACACACACACACATCCAACTCTGGAAGAAATTGAGACCTGCATTTTAAAATTCTAGTTTAATCCTGGTTCTGCAGAAAGAAGGCTGCGAGGCTGGCTGCTTCCAAACTCAAAGTTTCTAAGACAGCAGTACACAAGAACAGGGTGAAGCAGGAGACACTGGGAACGACCAAAAAGCAGCCAGGAAGAGGGCAGAAGCAGCTTTCTAATGCCAGAGATGACTGTCAACTTATCCGACAGTGCCTCACAAATCAGAGGATGACTTCAAGTGTTCTTCAAAAAGAAGGGGAAACATTAAGTGGTGTGCTGTGCACTGCTAGGACAGTTTATATCAGGCTCCCAGAAGCCAGACTGAAGACCTATAAAGCCAGAAAGAGGCCCTTCATTAATGAGAAACAGGGAAGAGCCAGGCTGGAGTTTGCAAAAAAATGTATATTTTCCACAGACACATACCCCTAAATTGAGAAATAAGTGAAACTGTGGTCTCTTATTTTTTTCCAGAGCTTTGTGTTTGTGAGATTGTGTGTGTTTGTGTATAGATTATGTTTATAGTACATTGTGGGGACCATTTTTCAGGTTCCCCAAAGATCCGTGAATGCAATCAAAAAACGAAAAATGCCAAAAGTCTTTTTTTGTTTGGTTTGGGTTAGGTTTAGGGTTAAGCTTAGCTTTTTGTTTGGTTACTTACGGGTAATGTTAGGGTTGGGTAGGGGATCAGGTTGTCATTGTTGGGATTAGAATTTTCCTCATAGACATAAATGGAGAGTCCCCACAAAGATATAATTACAAACTTGTGCGTGTGTGTGTGTGTAAAGTCATTTGGAGTACTTTATTCAGTGCATATCGGTAAAAAAAAATGTTATTTAACGTCACGACTAATTAGATTTTACATATGGTACATTTGAAAGGTTTTCCTATGAGAAAAAAATAATTAAAATAAGAAAACAGAAAGTAATTATCATTCTCCTTCAAAAAGGCATTTCAGATAATATACTGAGTCAAAATACAAGCTGCTATGCATAATCACTTAACAAGAGTAAAAAGAAAACTACCATTTGGTCAATTATAATTTGATGAAAAATATTCATTTAACAGACTGAGCACGCATAGAACAGAAGTGTTAAAATTAATTTTAACAGTGTTCATGAAGACTGCTCAAGATATTTGCAAAAAATTAAGAAGCAGCAATTACTGTATGGTCACAGACATAAACCAATAATTTGTATTCCGTGCATAAAGAATATAACAGGTCATGAAAATTTGAATTTCAAAATCCACACAAGTACAATTTATCATCAGTTGTGTGTATTCCTTCTTTATTCTTTAAAAAATATAGCTAAATATGTCAGGTATTTATAATATTTTTATTGTCTTTGGGGTTATTGATATATGGAAAATGTACATTGTTCTCTGAGACAGGACGGCGACACTGTAAAGGTTCCTAGTGGATACACTCACGGATATTTTTCCATAACAAATCTTACAAATGACCTGCTTCATTAGAGTTAATAAGAAAAATAAGTGTAGGAACCACTCCTGCCATCAAATGGTCCACACATTCAGGGCTGGGTTTCAAAATTTACTTTTTAGTAGCTGTACATTTGCTATTGAAAAGAGGTTTTAAGCTGACATCAGAAAAAGGACGAGTTGTGTGAAAAATTGGTCATTTTATATATTTTATGCATTAAAATATTTATTCATGGCTGTATTTTCGTTTTGATGGAAGCTGCACTACACAGTGCAAGGTGCCGGATCAGTCAGGTGACAGATATGGCGCTTTGGCATGAGTGTGGTGTGTGGATCAGTGGATTAGGGTGCTGTGCCTGTGATTGGAACAGCGCTGCTGGGCCTTGGAGCAAGGCTGTGCCTGTGATTAGAACAGCGCTGCTGGGCCTTGGAGCAAGGCTGTTCCTGTGATTGGAACAGCGCTGCTGGGCCTTGGATCAAGGCTGTGCCTGTGATTGGAACAGCGCTGCTGGGCCCTGGAGCAAGGCTCTTACCCAGCAATGGCTCCAGGGGATTGCTTGGCCCTGCTTTCTCAAAAAAATCTACTTAGCTTTGGATAAAAGAATCTGCTGAATATATAAAATGTATGTAAATGCAAGTCTATGATTGTGAAAGTAAGAGCCAATGAGCTTTATTACACTCCAGATTACAGTGTTCCCACTTCCTTTGGGATTTTACCAAAATTAGCCACTCAGCGCCCAGGGATATATTCAGATCTTGGCTGCTTTTTAGAGAAAACATTGAAAGTTATAAGTTACGTTTGGAATTTCCAGTGCTGATAAATAGCTGCCAGTATTTATGTCTACATTTTATTATTGTGATCTCATCACTTGATTGACACTTCTAACAAAAGCGACTTTTGTTTTTATTCATTGTTAAAAGGGATTTTTTGTTCTAGTAGCGCATGTGAGGTAACTTGCTGAATAGTACGGTGTATAACCTTTCCAGAGAGTGGGTAACTTTCCGATAACATTCTTATGCTTCCAGTTACGGTGTCAGTGTAACTACTGCCTGATTCAGAATCTTTGCAGACTCAGCGAAGGCTGGGAATGAGTACATTAAATATCTTCTCTGTCCCTGCAGTTCAACATCTGCTTTAAGACCAGGGAGCTCACCGGGATGCCACACTTGGATCCTTCTAGCCATTATCCACCTCACCATGGACTTCTCAGCTTGCAGTCCCCCTACTCCTGGCCTGGGGGGCAGACTCACAGCCAGATCTGTGCCACGGCTAAAGACCAGCCCCACGATACTTTGGGAGGCTCCAAGTAGACCACCGTGGAGGTCTCAGGGCCTTGGATGGAAGAAGGGCCTGCATCCTCCGCAGCAGCCGACCAACAAAGCGGGGAGGAGTCCCACACTTGTAGGCCAAAAGCGCCGAGGTCCAACTGACGGGGGGCCCGGCTGTGAAGAGTGCCACCTGCAGGCCGCCTCTGGCGATGCTCAGGCCTCTCCAGGCTCCCCAGAGGGCAGGAGTCTGGATTCTGGCACGTCGCTGCCCCGGCTGCGGAGGCAGCTGAAGTGGGACACCAACGAGAGATCCCGCGACAGCAGGACCACGACAGTGCCAGGCTTTATTGACTGGGGGCCGACCGGGGGCGACGACGGCAGCGAGGACGACGGACGGGCAGTGCCCAGCACCACAGCGTCTGTCAAGGCCACGACCAGCAGCACCACCACCGTCAGCAGCACCACCAAGAGAAACTCCGAAAAAATGTTTGTGGTGACGACCATGTTGCCCAGGAGACAAAGCACAACGCCGCCCAGCGTTAGCTTCGGAGAGACTGCCAAACCAGCAAAGCCGATTGGAGAAACAGCAGGTGAGTCACACGCTTGACTCTTCCTACTGTATAAGAAGTGCTCAGCTTCTTCTTTCTTCTTAGGGAATGCCTATTCTGTCTGTGAAGTTATTGTAGCCTTGGGTGTTTTTAGAAATGGGTTTTGTTAGGCACACTTGCAATTGTTAAATCATGCTTTGCAAACATAAGCGGGATGGTTTATCACCAGTATCTGTCAGGATATAAAATGCATAAATGATTTAAACTCTGTTCGAAGCGGCTTGCAGTTTCGTTCTGGTTTTTCGTATGTGTGCAATTTAATTAATGTGCTAGCTTGGAAATGATTGTCTCTGAATTCTGAGATAACCAGTGCACCATGAGTAATCCTAAGAGGCTCCTCTACTTGACAGTATTGTTCACATGTCTGTATTGCAAGGGAGGAAAATGTTATGGAAGATCTTTCCATTAACAGCAAAAGAATTTTAAATTTGTTTGCTATGTTGATATCCCCCAAGGGCTGTATGTTCGTGCTTTGAGATTTCTGCTTAGAAGCAGCAATTGTAGATGAAATCAACAAGAATGATAATAAATGCCAATATCCTTCATTAACTAGTAATCATCATTAGCATGCTCAAAGCAGCGCTACGCTCAGTATTAGCGAGATGGAATGCAAAATCAACGATGGAATAGATCTTCAGGATTAAGCACAATGGGGAATCTGCGCATATTAATTGACTAAAATTATTAATGAAACAACTTTATTAATCAACACAATATTTGGCGAAGTGGCTGAAGAAATGCTTATGTGAGGCTCAACTCATTTCTACTGCCTTGGATGTTATTCAGTTACAAGCTGGGTACATCCAAGTGACAGTTTTATAAAAGTAACCATCAGGCATCGGACCTTTAGGGTCCAGCTAGATGGGCATTTATAAAGGGATCTTTTGGCCAAAAATAAAGACGCAGGAATTTTCTGTGTTACGTTCATCTATTTTACATTGATACCAATGTCTGAGAAGTCCTACATTATGTATAGAGTGGTATGTAGATGAAAAAGTGTCCAGCTAAAGGACTTGATGTACAATTTATGTATTTATGAGTGTCGTTTCGGCATAGTTGAATGTTTGAGAGTCTTTTGTTTAAACTTTTATTTGGCTACTAGAGGCTGCTCTAGTTACATTATTTCAAATCTGTTTCAGTGGAATGAGCTTCATCCACTGCCCTACTGTACAGATGAAAGCAATATTCCTGGGAAACATGAACAGAGATTGTAAGCCTTCATATCAATTGTGTCTTTTAATGTTGCCTGACCGGGCAAACACGTCTGTTTTAAAGCTAGCGGCCTGTAGTTCCCGGCAATTTTTGCTGTCCTTTGTGAGGCAACGGCTGCACCGGCGTCATCTATTCAGTGGATGACGGCTGGGAACAGACCTCAGTAACTGGAAATGCTGGCGAGAGAGAATTGCTATTGATCACAGGCCACGTTTGATGGGCCCGGGGGCATTTCATCAGCATGGGGCGGGACGGCTACGATACGGCGGCAGCCCGTGGCCCAGTATGTCGACAGGAATTGCGATCGCTTTCAGAGGATGGTCCGGCCCTTCTCTTTTTATTCTTCCACTTTTATTTACGGGAGCATAAGAAAGTGGCTGAGGTGTAAGGAGAAAGGCAGCGGGGGACCACAGAGACTCACGTGCCAGATCCTGTTTGAAAAGCTCTCCAGCATCTGGCAGGGGGAGATGTGGGCTGAGGAGCGGAAGTTTGGGAGGGGGGGGGGGGGCGGTATTCGGGTGTCCCTGTGATGTAGAAAGGGCAGAAGATAATTACCAAACACAGGCTGACGGCTGACGGAGTTCAAGCACTTTCAAGGTGATTCCTGCCCAGCTGTTTCCTCGCAGGCACTTCAGCTATATTAGTGCTTAGCCATAAAAAAAGGCACCTTCTGGAGATGTTCTGATAGATACCATCAGTTGCTGCCTGAAATGTTCTCTCAGCAAAAAAAAAAAACAGCCATTTTTAAAAAAATATATGGATTATTTCTCATGAGAATCCAAACATCAGGTCACTGTTCAGCTTTGGGTTAGAATTTGTATTAGGTCTGTGAGTATTAACCAGCGTTGCAAAGGTCGTTTTCATTTATTTCTGAGTGACGGAGGTACACGTTGTGCTGAATATTCAGTAGAAATACTAGCAAAAAAAGCACAACAGCTAGATAACACCCAATGTGCTGTACGTTACGGTAGTGTTTCACTCCTACTGTGCACCCTAAAATTGTCGCAGTGAGTCTGTGTGCCTCAGTCGGTTAGGTGACCCCGATTGGAGCGTCACGGGATCAAATCCCGAGGCTGGCAGACTGATGCCATCATTGGGCCCTTGAGCGAGGCCCTTAACCTCAAAATTTGCTCTTGTCTGCATAAGTCTTATGGAGAGCAATATGGCATAGGTGAAAACGCAATATGAATGAATAACGTATCCATTCTATTCTATTCAATGTATATACACTGGATATAGAAAGTGTACACACCCCTGTTAAAATGGCAGGTTTTTGTGATGTAAAAAAATGAAACCACAATAAATCATTTCATAACTTTTCCCACCTTTAATGTGACCTACACTCAAAAAAACAATTGTTGGCTCAACTTTATGTTAACAAATTGCTCAATTATTGAGTAAGCTATATGAGTATTTTAAAGTTATACCAACTTAAATATTTAAGTACAGCCAAAACGATTTGCCTTTACTTCTACAAATCTAAGTTAAAACAACTTGTATCACTAGAACTTCACTACAATTGAATGGATATTACGTCTTCATTATTCGAACTTAGCTGTTTCTCTGCCTTTATTTTATTCCCATCTTATGGCTGTTCTCCACCAAACCAGGTAATGCATTTCTGGCTGGCTAACACAAAGTGCCGCCTTTTGTTGCTCAGAAAAACAGAGACGGGAACTGAACAACTACAATCCCGGCTCTCAGGGAAGTCTTGAGTTCATTACAGGACTAACACAGCAACTCAATAAACCGCAAAGGGCTCAGAAGCGTGAGGAGGTCTTCCGCTAGAGACACACACTCAGAGGGTGGAAGCAGAATTTTCCTACCTGGTGAGGTGGGGTAGATTTCAGGGATATCGTGCATCATTTGCAGGTCTTGGAGCTGCTGTCAATTAGCCAGACACTCCGGGAACTTCCAGCAGAGCTGGGATATCTGACATAGGTATATAAAATCACGGTGATGTGTAAAACTGTTGTCGAAGATACTCATCCTGGACATGAGAATCATTCATTATCATTACGATGCCAAACTGTCTGACTTCCCTCGTAGAACATTCACCTACATGTAGGTGTGGCCTCCGCATGTGTATTTTTCGTGCCTTTTGTGCCCTCTGACGGTTATGGACCTCCACCTCCACTCCCTACCCATACGGCAGGCACGTACTCCCGGTACGGCCATGGAGGAACGGAATGTACTGGGGGAACGCCGTCAATCGCGGGGACTGGGCCGTGACGGGGATTTTTGGCTGGGGGGCTCCAGCTGCTCCTCGATTGTTTCCCATTTAGCATGGGGCTCCGCTGCAACCACACAGATGGGGCTGTCGGATGCATTACGAGCACAAGATGATTAGAACCACGGCAGACCTCGGTGCTAATAACTCAGGGCTCGGTGTCATATTGCGAGGTCAGGGGATTAACTGCAACAGTAAAACAAGCAGGCAGCATCGAAGTATAACAGAATCCAGAGACACACTGTCTCTTAATCCTTCGCAAGCAGTTAATTTGGTGGAATCTCTAATAATGTACTATTTTTAAAAAGTCTGTTACTCTGGGAAATCTGTTGCCCCGAGGAAGTCAAATAGCTTGCAATTTTACGATTATATAGACGGCTATTTTTCAATTCAGTGGTAAGTAACCTTCGTCACCCTGGTGGTCACTATGCAGTGCACTCGCAGCTCTGGGCTACATGTCCATATATGGCATCCTGCTGTTTCTTCATTATGGTAAATGGCAGTATGTTTTTAATGTGCGTGATTTTGATGAGCTTGTCGTGCACGGCCCCTGTGATCTGACAGTAAAACGAGAACAAAAACATCCAAGCCTCCTCTGAGGCTGCCTAAGGGAGATATCTTGCCTGTTCCCACTAAGAAGCTAGTTACCATGGTAATGGGGGAAAAAAAAATCTTAATGTTCGCCTTTATTGTCCTACAATAAACTCAGGGAAATATGAATCTTTTCTCCCCAAAGGCTTAATCTTGGCTTGAAGTGATGATCCATAGCTCTGTTGACAGAAGTATGCAGCAAAGGCCTCTCTCGTTACAGTAATCCAGCCAAACAGGAAGTGAGGACATAAGGAACGTGATTCGCTGTTTCTGGTTCCCTGCTACCACCTCCGCTGTGGCTCATTTCCTTCCCAAAATCCCAGGCACATGGTGCGTGACACACCTTCCACGTCCAGTCAGACGGTCAGCTCTCCCCCGTCTACCGTGGCAGAGGCCCAGCTCACCTTACCAGGTCCCTGTGCAACGTTTACGCATCGCTTGCCCCTCACTCCCGACTCCGCGTTTAGCTTTTGAACATCCGGCCTCTGAAACGGTTACACAAATGAACACGGACAGGTGTTGTGACAGTCGCGTAATGAGGTGGGACCCCCGCAGCCCCTTCTGGAAGTCCGCCTCATTCTGCTGCTCCGTTATTCCAGACTTATTGTCACATGTGCTTAGGCGTTAGTCAAGGCTGCCTCCGCTGGCCGTGAAATATCGAATGTAGGACGACCTCATTTCGTGCTAAGTGCTGTAATGAAGATGCTGGTCACCCGTTTCCCAGCCGTCTTAGAAAGTTTTGCCCTCTACAGTGATTGAGTTTTGCAAAGGGCTGCTGATGACATCAGACAGAAGAAAAAAATCGGTTTCAGATAATGCACTGTGATTTGCAATGTTCCAGTCTGTTCTCCTCCTTCGGTAAGTGTTTCTGGTGACCGGGCTACAGTGAAAATCAAGGCAAAGATGGATGCTGTGACAACGGCACTAATTGGCGATTGCCAGCCACCGGCAGGTCTAACGGAGCATTTCCAGGCAGGCGGACAATATGTGGGTGGGGGGCTAGAAAGGTGACCGGGGTCGGGCAGGGGGGGTGTCTTCTTGGGCTTGGACTGTGAGAGGATCCTCATCATTCCATACTTAATGCATTATAAATTAGTGAAGCGATCCAGAACATTTGCAGTCAGTAGGCAAAAGCTCTTCCCTCTATTTCCATTTTTATTACCTTTTTTAATTACTAGTCTTAAAGTTTAAAATTTACTTTATTATAGGTATCCTTGTATATGCAACACAACATAAACTGTATGTCCTAGCAAGATAGACATTATTATAGTTATAGAGATATGGGGCTGTGCCATAATGTCTGAAATGCACAATGAAATATAAAAATATATCAATTAAAAGCATCTGTATAATGCAAATGCTCCAAACACTGCTCCAGGTGAGTTTGTAGCCCCAAGCGAAGATTTTGCTACTATGCGGGTCTGTTGATGGGAATCGTGGGGTTTCCCTTCGCATGAAGACCTTATAAGCTAATGCCGCGAGTCAGAGTCTCACGCGGTGCGCTAATGGGGGTCTTTGAGCACGTCGATTGAATTCACGGGCTGTGGGCGAATTCTGTCTTGCTTCAGTTGTGCCCAGCCTTGTGTGGAGCCCACTCGCAGGGTGTTGACGGCATCGCCATACATTCTCCGGATATAAATGAAGTGTAAACGTGCCTCAAGATGTCAGAAGAATGTATGCTTCATCACAATGAATGAGAATCTAGCTAAGACAGAACAGAAGCAACTAGTGCTCCCAAAATGTTATTCTAACAGGCAGATTGTCTGCTGATAGTGTTGGTAGCATTAAATACTTTCCTGGTCATGTCCTTACGTGTATTCCCCATAACTTTCAAACTTTCACTCCATCTACTAGACCTTCACTCAAACTACAGAGCAGGACAGACAGAGTCAGGCTTAATTCATCATCCAGTGAATTAAGACAAAGAACAAACAGGAGGGGTAATAAAACACCCCCTCCTCCCCCCTGCTGGTGATACCTGTCGGCTTAACCTACTGCATCGCTCCCCCATTCACACTTGTCCACTAAGAAATGGTTGCCCAGAGTAAGTGTGAGATACTATAGTGAATTAGAGTCGCTGGTGATCAATGGTGTCAAATGCCTGTGAAAAATCAATGAACATGGAACAAACAGCTTGTTTTGAGTTGCTGCTGATTGCATTATGCCAATACTGAATATAAGTGAGTGTGGATACTGTGGAGCTGTTGTTTAACTCTTCCGATTTTGCCCCCTAGTGGTTCAGACGCAAAAGCATATTTTTTGTAAATATAACTGAAGGTTAATTGTAGCGATTTTTGAATGATGGTCTGTCATCAACGGGGAACTTGGTAATACTTGCTAACCTGGGGAGGGGTGTTCTTGGTAAATTGTTGTGAATTTAGTGTGATTGTTATCAAAAGAGGTACTCGGGAAAATTTTCCGGCCTGGGGAGGGGCGTCCTCAATATATTGTTGCGATCTTCATGTGATCGTGTGGTATCTACAGGGTACTCTGTAAAATTTGCCAACGCAGGAAGGGGTGTTTATAGTAAATTGTTAGAATTTTGCGTGACTGTCTGTTATCTAAAGGGGCACTTGGTAAATTTTGCCAGCTGGGTGGGGAGGGCAGTACCCCCTCCGTGAATTTTGTAGTAGGTCCCTAGAAATGATGAGGGCTTGCGGCAGATGTGCTTCCTTTGCTACTGGTTGTACCCCAGTCCCGTGTCCTATTTTGCTGGGGAAAAGGCTCCAGGCCTCTTGCGTCCCTGACCAGAATGAAGAATTAGAATGACTAGACCAATGGATGAATGGGTATTTTACGATGATAGGGTTTTAAGTTAGCTACGTTGATATTAATACTGAATATCAGAATCAGAATTGGGGTTTATTGCCAAGTACGTTCACACATACAAGGAATTTGCTTTGGTGGTTGGTGCCAGAGATGCGCACCAACACACCGATGCGACCATCCGCGGGGCCTCATATCGGCGTAGCAGTCAACATATACGGAGGATTGTGAGAATTACTATGTTCTTAAGTATAATCCTGGCAATAATCTCCATTTTTTCCTGAAATTGATCACAACTTTTGGTTTTCCCGTGACTGTAAAAGAATTCAGTTATGTTTCTTCTGTTTTCTGAATAAATAACGTCATTCCATGTATTCCGTAACACCCCAGAACCGCGTACATGTTAATGTGTGCACATACAGAAAAGAATGCATGGTTTCTTAGAGCCTGGAAGTAAAAGACCCAGAGTTGTTTTTATGTAGACCTGATTTTATCTTATAAATAGATATTATTTAGTAGAGCAGAGTACAGCTGTGTAGCATGTGAGGAGTCTGAGAGCTTTGGTAGGCACCTCAAGACCCTCACATCTCTTCTCCATTCAGTATGGACCATGCTGAACTAACATTGCATTCAGTGGATCATTCCCTACATCGTGCAATTGGCATCAGACCAAGATAAGCCTTTGGATATGGTAGACAGATAGATGGATAACAAAATGGAGTGTGGGAGCGTGGACTAGGTTGGCTGCATCGTAAAGGGAGAAGATCCCTGAGATCTGCAGTCGCCTTGCCGGTTTGGTGTAAAGCGCAGTGCGGAGGAGGGGAGATGTTTGTGACCTTGGCAGTAACTTAGCTGAGTGAGTAGGATTGTCTTGAGTTAACTAATACCTTAGTGGTGTCTAGATTTGAAGGTGGAATTGCTGCAGTCTCCATGTAAAATTACAAGATTACATAAGAGCTCGTTGCATGAATTCTTTTCATAGCTGTAATTCCCATGGCTTCCATGTCTATTCCTTTTTTCAGATGAATTACATAAAATACTTATAAGTGGCTGAATGAAAAAAAAGGGAAGAAAGTCAGTTCCTCTTTGAAGCAAAACACCTGCAGCCCGCTACTCGGTTCCCAAGAATAATTTCTGGAACATAAGTTTGGGGTATCAGCACAGTGAACTTCAGGATAACAGTGTAACCCCCCTGGGGGTGGCGGGGTGGGGGGTTGTGTTATGTCTGTGTTCAGTTTAAACAGCAGTGTGACACAGAAGGCAATAGTAACACCTTTCTGGTACAGGAAAAAAGTTTATTTACCAGACTCCAAGTTGATGTAGTTGGTGTAGATTTGCCATGGCATTCATTTTTTGATGTGTTTTAATTTTAATTATCTTTCCATATGAGACTGTAGTCTGTCTCACATGATGATAAGCATAATATTACTGCCATGTTACATGAAGGAAATACTCTGCATACTGAGTCACAATACTCGGCATACTGTGTCACAATACTCGGCATACTGTGTCACAATACTCGGCATACTGTGTCACAATACTCTGCATACTGAGTCACAATACTCTGCATACTGAGTCACAATACTCTGCATACTGAGTCACAATACTCGGCATACTGTGTCACAATACTCTGCATACTGAGTCACAATACTCTGAACACTGTCTCAGGTCTCCTTTTTTCCGCATTGCGATGTAAGCCTGGATCCGTAAACCTTTGAGTTGTTTTCCTAATGTGATTGCACAGTTCGCTCAGTTCTTCCTTTTTGGCATCTCAGGGCTAATCTGACCTCTTCATCCATTACTGAGCTTCTCCTGAGGATATGACTCATCAAATATATATCGGCTGTTGATGAATTTTCCGTGGAGATAATGTGTATTTTTCTGCTAATGCTGCTTGATCTTTGCTCCATCAGTTATTATTTACCAGTTGACATCATTCAGCATACCCATTCAAGACTGGAGCTTATTTTTAATCTCATGGATCTTTTGAAAAACAATGATTCGAATGAGATGTTTTTGTGATGTTTGGCTTTGTCTTTCTTGGTAGTGATCCGGAATCTGCTAATAATCCCCTGCGTTTCATAAACACTATAGCAAAATGTCACAATATTTAACAAGTTAGAAATTCTATTAAATCTGTAATCTCTGTGTTTAATCTTTGTGCCATTAACCCTAACGGTTTACCTCGATCTGCTCTCTCTGGAATTGGTCAGGGGATGTGTGTGCTTCTCCACCCACACATGTGTTGATTACCAGGAGACCAAGAGCAAAACACAACCATCAATCAAAAAGTGCGCTTTTCATACAAGAAAAGAAACCTGAGCAAAAAAGTTCATTTTCTTTAACTATCCCTTTTTACAAACACCATTATAACACTGTCATAAGTATTATGTAATAGGATGTAATAACTGGCAATCACTCTTTAATTAATACAGCTGCGCAGTAACATTGGCCACCTGTCAAAATGTATCGCAAGCATGAAGCTACTGAAATTATATGACAGCTTGACATACTATGTTTTGTTATCTAATGCCATGTGACATGTAATATGTTATCATCATACTGCAGTTACTATGACAGGAGTGTGATGTGAAGAAGATCAGTTATTACCACTGATATAAGTTACAAAGAAATCCAGTATCCTTGGTTTTGTGACACTTAAGCCTAAAGACCAAGGAGTTTTGAGCTACATCCAATCAGATGTATACACACACACACACACACACACACACATACACCTTTTGATATCCCTGGATTAGTTCAACCTAAACTGAACTTGGCGTCATCATGGCAAGGGGCTGGGGGGGGGTAATTTCTCAAAAAGCCAGGTAAATTTTTATGAGAACACTTTTGAATTAGCGTGACCTCTGATGGGTTGGCACCCCATCCTGGGTTGTTCCCTGCCTTGTGCCCGTAGCCTCCAGGATGCGGTCTGGACCCCCATGACCCTGAACAGGACAGCTGGGTAAAGAAAATGGATGGATGGATTTAGGAGTTAACACACAGATCATTCATTTAAAGACCTCTGGTATCAAAACCTTTTTAAATCAGTGTTGCTGACATAAGACCCCGAGAGAATAGAGCTGTATAGAAAGAAATAAGCGGAGATCCGCCGCTGATTAATGCAAAAGCAAGGTCTCACATCCCCGGGCCTTTTCCGCGTCGTAATCTATTACGTCACACTCCATACTTTCAGTCTTCCTATCTCAGACGCGGAAATGCAAATTGCTGTGAAATAAGTTCATGTGCTAGCAGCTCAGAACGACCCTAATTACAAGGGTAGGGGGTTTTCAGAGTGGGACAACTGTGCCATTTATCCGACGGCTGACAGTCTGCATGTCTTCTTCCCCACTGCATTAGTAATGCATTCGGGTGAGTCTTTGGAGCGGCAGATAGTGCCGTCAGCCGGCAATTACGGAGCGGCTTCATCAATTAAACTTGATGCCGTAACAACTGCGTTCCGCTTTTTGCAACGCCCCATTCTTGATTTCAGCGAACAACCCGGGTTTCCTCATCTTGCTTCGCATAAAATCACGCAACAGTGATAAAACTCCCTTACGATCTGAATGTTGCGGCAGTTAATAGCACATTGGACCAGTTTAAATCGCCGTAGCATAAACTTTGCTGATTGATGCTCGCTGCTATTTGTTTCTGGCTTCTCCGACCCCATGTAATGGTGGAGTAATTCTGTTGTTGACACATATTTTATTGGGGTGGGCAGGAAAAAAACAAAAAGAAAAAAAAGGCTGATCAGCACCACGTGGAGCTCCCCCGGGCGGTTAAGCAAAAAACAGCAATATCTGCATTTTCCTGAACAAAAGGTAGGCTACAGGTTCGTCACACGCAGAAAAAGAAAAAAAGTCGACTGAAAATGTATTTCTAAACGCAAAGAAGGGGGAAAAAGTCGATTGAACTTGTTTTTTTATTTATAAACACATAATTTCAAGGTTGTTGACATCTTGGTGTTAAATTAGACTAGGTATGTTGGAAGACTTGAATGCAAAACTTAATTGTATTGGGAATATATTTGATCATTTTCATGGTAATATTAATAACAACACCACCACCACCAATAATAATAATATCAATAAAAAAATTATGGGTTATTATTATTTTGTTGTATTCGGTTATTTTGTGTTAATTTTTGGTCAAACAAAGCAGTGACATCCAAGCAACATAGTATTTACGTTAAGAACACAGATCATCGATGTAATAATACTTACAAACCACACTGTCAAGAAACATTCTTGCACTGCAAAGAGAATAATAGCACTGAAGGATGGTTTTAATACCTGCCCTTCCAATAGAACGGTAGTCTACATTCTGTATTTTCAGTGTCATTCCTGTTTAACTGTTTCTCACTATTTCAGATGTCTATGTAGACTGCAGATTCTGCAATGTAGCTAAATAGAAGACAAAACTAAATCATTTGAAATCACATTAGGTTTTTCATTTAGGAATGTTTTCAACGGACCATGAAGCAAGCACTGAACCCCTTTGTTTTGGTTTCCAGTGAGGGAAAAAGCAATACCTGTATGTTTTTATGTGATTGCATTATTTACTTTACACTGCCTTTAGGGGGATTCAAAATGAAAGATTTTTTCCAAGAAATGACTAGTACAAGCACAACAAGTGGCTGAAGTCACTTGAGGGTTACAAACACAAAATACAAAACTGAATTGGATTTTGGGCTTGGTGAGATGTAGGCGGGGCTGCAATGGGCTCCGAGTGCAGTGGTTGAAAGGCATACTCGTCAAAAGCACGTGATTAATGTTTCTGTGCCGTCTTCACATATTGAGAGGTAAATGCTGCATCTAGGAAGAAAAGAAAAACATTTCAGCCAGAAAAATTCACCTAGAATAAAATACAATAAAAAAACCTTTAAGAGTAAACCCCAGTACTTATAAAAACAACCAGAATACCCATTTCAAGTCTATATGCTTACATATTATCTCCAATGAAAATAACATTTGAAACATGAAAAACTACTTAACGGTAGCTAGTAATCAATGAAAAGTTAGAATCTGAGACCCTTGAACTGACAGTTTTCATTTCACAGTAACAACATGCTGTCATCGACAAATACTGAAGGCCTATAGTTTGAGTGGATGTCTTCTGAAGTTACAACAGCAACAGCATCAACAAGAACTAATTTGTGGTCATGACAAATACATTAATTATTATTGAATATGGTCATAAATTTGAGCTTATAGTAATAATAAAAATTATCTGCATAATGCTTGGTAAATTTGGATGCAGTCACGCCTTGAATACAGATGACATTATTAATCTGTTTTTTGCTGGAACATGGTGATATTTGTTCAACATGATGGTACAATATTGTATTGAATATATGCCCTATGAAGGTTCAGAAGAAGTAAACTACTTTAGCCTGAAACAGCAAATCCTAAATGTGTGTCTGCGTGTGCTTTTTAATTATGAATTTATTATTTATTTAAGGTTTTATTATTTTCATGGATAAAATATCTGGAAATGGATTAATTGCCACGGACCAATTAAATGAATATCCAGCAGAACTGTTTTATCGGATAGCGAGGAAGTCTCCACTTAAGTGTTTAACGCCTACTTTATATGTCTATGCTAACTGGGATATTCATTAATCTGCGTGGTAACCAGAGGCAACAGAAAACTCACAGAATTGGGGAGCCCAGCGATGACTACAGGTTGCATTTTGCATCACATACAGAATATCCTGGTATATGTAGTTTTGTATATATTATATTTTGGGGGGCAAATGTCCCCACAGTGTGATAAATTTTTTTTATCTGTGACTCCAATAAAAAACTAATAATGTCAAAAGTCTTGTATTTTGTTTGGTTACTGATGGTTAATGTTAGGGCTGGGTAGGGGTTAAGGTTGTCATAGCTAACATTAGAGTTATGCCCATAGAAATGAATGGAGAGTCCCCACAAAGATATAGATACCTAATCTGTCTGCTATGTGTTTGTGTGTGTGTGTGTGTGTGAAGAGCTTGCATGTTACAGGTAGCTATGTGAGTTTCCTTGGGTGCTCTTGCTTTTCTCTCATAGCCCAATGATCTGCATTTTTCGTGATTTAGTGCCATTACCCTTGATTGCTCTTGCTTTATGATCCTGTTCACCCACTCCTTCTTCGCCTGCGGCGCGGTCTGAGGTTCAGTCTGTGTGCCCTGCGATTCCTGGGAGTGTAGCCAGGCTGAGTGTGACCCTGCATAGGACCCATAGTGATGGTGAACATTACAATGGGATGATACAATGGGAGACCTTGGTGCTGAAAGGACAGATGAAATCACTGTTTTCGTTGCATAACGTGTTTATCGTTTCTCGTTATATTCAATCTGAGTTTATTCACATGTATAATAAATAGCTGTTGAAACACTGTCTTTCTGAGGCACGTCAGCATTGTAGAAGCATTGTAAACATTCTAGCTGAAACTTTGTGTTCTTCGTTTGAAACCTTCTTGGTCGTCGTGACTTGTATGCGTTGACTGTTGAGTTTTTTTTAATCCTTTAAATAATGCATCAGCACGAAAGTAGTGCAATTCATGTGGAAACAGTGTTTATTTCTTTGTTTTCAATGTTGTGGTGGGGACACGCGATAGGTAGGCTTCCCGGTGCATCTGTAACGGTGTAGTAAGTTATCTGCCCTTACCGCCTTTGAATGCACTGGATAAGTTGCCATGGCAACTCTGAAATCGATTTAAGCAGCTGGCTTGTGCTTTGAACTCCATACTGCTATTCAGCAACTGGTTGAATATCTTGGCGTTCTCCCAGAAAACTGCTATAGAAATCAGAAAACTGACATCCTATGATTGTGTCAACCGTACAGGCCCAGCTTGATACAGTTATTTTCTTGTTGCTGACAAATAGGGAAGCAGATTGTCCTCGAAGTAAATTCTGTTCTGTTGGCTGCTGTTTTTAAAGTCAGTCACTCTGCAATTTCTTAAAAAGTCTTGAAAAATTGCTGCATTTGTCACCCCTTTTTTTTCCACCTGGAGCACGTTTCTTAAACTGAATGCATGTTGTCCACTTTTTTTCTTGTCACATGGATATTTGAAACATGTTCACACTTAACGCTTGCGTGTTTGTGGAAATGACAGGCTGGCCGGTTGTGCATGAGCAGACGGCTGAGCGAAGCATGTAAGTGGAATTAACTTGTGCATGTCTGCCCCTTCACCTCACCTTTGCTCTGCAGATGTCGCGCCTTAGATTGTCGCTAGTGGGGAGGATTTAGTCCACAGCTAAAACCCTTTAATTCTCCCATATGCATATGCGCCCCCCCCCCCCCCCCTTTGGGGTC
>JAODLC010000113.1:768079-803762 GCA_026781145.1 Hippopotamyrus pictus
CCCGCCCCCACCATCAAATTATTTTCATTCAAAAATCAGGTGTGGATGCCAGTAGAGGCCCATATTGAAAGGTCACAGGTCCCACATGGGGGTGCTGGTGTCCGAAGGCAGCGTGTGCTCACAGCCGGAAGCCAATCGCAGGTGCCAGGCAGCTGCCAGCCCAGCACACCCCCACTGCGCTTCTCCGTCACACGCCACACACGTCCATCGGACTGCACCTCCGGTGTCCCGTTTGGCCCGCTGTTTGTGTTCTTCAGAAATGCTAGATATCTGCATTTCATGGAATCATTAAAGTTGGATATTCTCTGCCTCAAGGAAACATAATACTGCATCTGTAGGGACGATTTTTCTCTTTTTTTAACCACTTAAAATAATCCAAAAATGTAAAGAAAAAATAATAATAATAAATTGTGTGGACCGGCGAAGAACATTCATGAATGCAGCCATTCTATTGAAATAGCTGGATTGTAAAATGAGACAGAACTGAGCCAAATGATCTGAGACGCCCAACAGCTGTTGCTTTACCTCCCCAACAAAATCACTTGAAAACTGTAAAAATGGCACCTTGTTCCAGAGATCTGGCTTTTATGCCAGCAGTCGGCCATTCAGGATGAGTCAGCAGGTCAAGCCTTTCAGTTCAGGGCAGCTATAATGCTGCCAGAATAGGGGCTTCCCTTACGTAAACATGGCTTCCATTTTTTTAAACCAATTTCCGTGTCTCCCAACACCTCACACCTCCCACGAGAGATAATGCCCCGTATCTAGACATCTATGTGAATCTACTTCTGCTGCTGCCCAATTCAATATTTTTACTGACTGGTCATTGACAGATTTGGAGTATATTTAATTGCTGTAATATGTATATGTATATCTGTAAATGTATTTTATATATATTCAATTTGTGTACAGGTGTGTTCTTTTTTAAAAATAATACCTGTCCATTTTAGGGTGGTGGGATTGGGCTTTAGAAACTGTGTCTTTGTTTACAAGTGTGACTACAATGATGCTTCTTTCATAACACTGACTAAACATTGTGCCAAGCTTCCTACTTGCACTTTCAATCAGTACTTGTATGATACCTTTGGCAAACACATATAACTCATTGTTACACTGAGGTATAAAAGATCAGAGGAGCAAATGTGACTATATAATGTGGTTGCTTTATGCCTCTGAACTGCAGACCCACAGACCCCCTGTGTGTGCTGGTTTGTAATCAAGCCATTAGCAAGGCTGGATTGTGATCCAGCCAGTTGCGAGGCTGGGTTGTGATCCAACCAATGGCAAGGCTAGATTGTAATTCAGCCAATGGTGAGGCTGGATTGTGATCCAGCCAATCTAAGGCAGAGCCCCATTCCCGAGGAACCATCCACCTTCAGAATTTAGAGTATACATTGTAGTTAGCACCTTATGGACCTTTGGAAATCAGATCAAGCATATTCTTAAATATCTGGAAAACTTGAGGTAAAATATAGGCCCTTGCATATGCTAACATTCAGAAGCCACAGTCATAACCTCACTTTGGTGAATAAACTTAAAAAATGTAATTAATTTAAAGAATAAAATTAATTTTATAGCAAACAACATTATTAATTAATCAAATATGCTCAAATAATATATTTACACACACACACACACACACATATATATATATAGATATATATATATATATATATATACATACATATATAAATCTATTGAGAAATACACTTCTATCTATTAAAAAAGACACCTATATAAAATTCCCTGTTTACATATTAACAGTCACAACTCAGTGAAGGTGTCAGTCATATCTAATTCAGAAGTTAACTGTAACCAAAACCAGCATTCCCTGGCAGGCTGAGTAACACAGCAGTAACCGATATGGGACTTGGGGGGAGGAGCGGTCCCCCTTATCAGTATACCTGAAATTTATGCTAATATTTGCAGTTATATTTGTTAAATACTCCCCCTCCCCCACCCTGCCTGTTTCATTTGGATGAGAGTAACAATTTTTCTAACCTAAGGCTCAGAAATCAAAATTAGTTACACACTGATATTATTGCCATTTAATTTCTAGATTTTATTTGTCTACATAAATCTATCATTGACACATTGACGTACATTAAGACTTTAATTTTTTTCATTGCCTCCGTAACTGTAAAGCACTGAAGCACACGTATGAAGTATACAGATGTTTACATACAATTCTCTCCCACATTTTACCTCAGCCTTTTCAGGAATCTGCGTGTATAACTGTACCAATACAATCTCGCCTTGCTATGATCCATTTTAATGATTGATATGACAAACAATACTGAATAGCGAAGATGTAAAACATACGCAGAGGGTAATATGTTCATTTTCATAAAAGTTTAAAAAAACTAGATGAAAATGTGATTGAGATGACTGTAAAAAAAAAAAACCAAAAAAAACCAAAAAAACAACAAAACAATGTACTGGCACAATCAATGTTTGAAACCGCTTCCATCGAGAGTGATCATGAAACGGGAAGGAGATTGCTGTTCTTTTTATGATGTGTTCGATTATTTATTAGCATCATCAACAAGTTCTCAGACTTAAGTATTTGCTCAAAGAATAAGGAATCAATATGAATTTCTTGTCAGTTCATTTGCCAAACTCACAGCAAGAAGTTAGCACCTTTTGAAGCTGTGATTGTTGAGATATGCCTAATCTGTTCTAATCCTAATCCTGTAATCTGTAATCCTGCAAACAGAGCTAGTGCATTAGCTGATTATGTGCGTTACTCCTCACATTGCGGTTCCTGCTCACAGACCGGCTGAAGGACCTTGTGTTTGTTAGAGCCCACTGTACCCGTCTCTGTTTGGTTGCATCACGAGACTTAGCTTCCGGTTAGCACCTATATAAGCTTCTCCAAGAAAGACATCTTGATATCATATTTGGAATTCTATTTTAATTGAAAAATAGGTAAATGTAAGGATGGATTAAGCAATTTTATAATTTTGCCAAGCAATCCATCCATGTTTTATTTTCAGGGGGACATAATCCTGGTTCTTCTGGCCCACTTGGCATGCAAGTCGACACTTGTGTAATAAGCTTCTCCACCTTGTGTTACAGGTGCAAATTCGAGGCAACTTGAAAAATATTCGGGATTACGAATATCAGGCCCTCGGATTTTATGTTCCCATTGCCCGAAAAGCAGACGTGTTTGGAGAGCTTATTAGATAGCTGCTTATATTTGCATTCCTGAGTGGTTAGTAATGACTTTATAGGGGTTACCAAACACCAAAATGCAATAAATTTGCAAGCAGATAAATATTTGTAGTTTCTGCTTCCCAATGACATTCCGACTTCAGTTTATAGGCTGTTGAATGTGGTCTTTTATTATATATTTAATCTGCCAGCCCCATTAATAAGCTGTCAATAAAATGTATAAAATAACAATATGAACAGAAAATTGTGTGGTTCTCATATTTCTCATACATTATCTTGGGATGGCGATAATTTCCTTTTTTTCACATCCTTAAGTATGTTCGTGTTATCAGATGATAGCAGAAATGGTCAGTTTAGAAGACGTTTTAAAATATGCTCCCATGCAGCATATTATAGAGGTCAGATGCTAATTAAAAATGGGTGTATTGAAATTCCAAATGTAAAATGATATTTGTACATCTCAACTACAAGGCATGGGATATATTATATTGTCGAAGGAGACTATTGACATTTCTTGAAAATACGAATTGTAAGATGCAGTACTCAGTAATCTCAACGAGGAATGATGTACTTCAGAAAGTGGAAATTATTATCGATGATTGACTATACTAATATTTATTTACTTTTTTGATGATCAGAGGTGGATCAGAATGGATCTGTTTTTTCATTTTTTTTTTTTTTTTGTTTTTTACCAAACTTGTTCAACTTGTTCCAAATGCATTTTTGAACAACATGAAGGGTCTGCATTAATTACTAATAGGTCTATTATTCTAGTTAGAAATAATAGCAGTATGGTAGTAGAAATCGTGCCAATATATTTTGACTGGTGAGCAATACAGACCAGTTCAGTTGTCCAAGAACTCATTTTAAACAAACTGATGCCAACAGGAGTCAGACTTTTTTTAAAACTTTTCTAATATTTGGAAGTTCATAACAATCTTGTTTTTACTGGAGTTACTATACAGCACAGATTAATCTTACCATACTAGTGAAAATAAGGCTGTCATTCACAGACAACTGCAATGAAATTTCCATCACTCAACATACACTGTGTGAGATAAAGAATAAGGCTTGTTTTTTTCCATTCAGATATTTTTGCTATTTTTCAATGCTTGCCTTCACAACTATTAGTCATTTCTATTGTCATTTTTGTATTTAGCATCTTTTTAACATTTCATTTTTAATGGGAAACAAGCACTTTATGAAGGTCTGTTTTGCAAGTAAAAAGACATTTTCCCTGTTACCAAGTATGAAGCATTTAACAGTGAAATTAAATTATCCTTGTATTCTTTCATCTTCCCGATAGCTGTGTGCTGCAGATGCTCACTATTAAAATAAGAAAAAGCATGCAGGTCTGACACAGCTAATGTCAGGAAATGTGTTATCTCAACTGCGGAAGCGCCTATGCTAAACCAAACTATCATTTTATAGGCCTAATAAAGTCTAGCGAGTGTCTGACATGTTGAAGCGCTGATGTAAGTGTAGATGCGGTTTAAACGCTGCCATTCTGTTTGTTCTTCACCTGTGGTCTATGCCACGTAAATTGTGTGAGAGACTCAGCTGATCATATGCGCTACAATTCATAATGACACACAAAACCCGACTCACCTTTTGTTGTTTCCAAATCAGAAGATGAGTTTGTACGTAGTGGAATCTTTATCTTTTTATATTTGTGTTTAATATATCAAGGAGTACCTCGTCTTACTTTTATATAAGACTGATGAGATTACACACATGTATGCACACATCCACATGAAACAGAGAGAGGCAGGTGAGGTTCCTGTGTCGGGTTAATGTTGTATATTTTTCTTTTTTGTCTCATGAATCACGGTTCTTTACTTTTTTTTTGTTAGTATTGGTAATATGTTAAAATTTCCAGGTGATATTGATTTGGTTACTGTATTTCTGAGCTCTGTATTTGCAAGCACTGTAAAAGCGATTCTCATCTGATTTCCTCCTCTGTACATTTAGTACTCTGATGTTGCTATTAATAAAATATAAAAGTACACGGGCTGTCTTTCTAAAAACAAATGTGTTGAAAGGTTTGTAAAAAAATCCTCAGTGAATAAATAATGATCTGGAAAAATAAAGAAGTGAAAAAATGAAACAGCAACTGAGATTATATCTAAAAAGTAAATTGCAGGCACTCCTGTTTCCTTTTCACTTATGCCGAGTGTTTATTCGAAGTTTCAGTAAGTATTTGGCAGTGATATGTGACAGTGAGAGGCTAATGTGTCAAGAAAAATGTTAACAGTTTGCACCGTGTGCTGGACTATGCCAAATCAATGGAAGTGTCCTTCAGGCCAGTGGTGATGTATCCTTTGTGTACAGTGTGAAAATATTAGCATCTTCGTACAGTACGGTCCTTCTCATTTGCATTTGCACTCATGCGTGGGTGGATGCATGAACCACCAGGGCAGACTAACAGGAAACCACTAGTATTTTCTTCTTTAGAGGGCTTTTCATCTTCCTTATTATTGTCCTAAATGCAAGAATCATGCCTCGATTTATCATGACACCGGGACATTCTCTACAGTTCTCTCACCTTCTCCATCCAGTTGAGAAGTACCATGTAGAGCAGAAAAAAAACAAGAGACAAAGGCAATTGAAAAGAGAAAAAAGGTATGTCTCGCAGTAATAACTGGTGACACCAAAACAATGAAATCTATTTATCATAGGTGCTGGTTTGTTTTAACTTGTCGGGGTTATACCTAAAAATGTACAGTTCTTAACTAAAGTCTTTTATGGCTTACTTTGTCCATCGAAGTACAACTCTCCTGAAAAATGAAAGGTATGTTATCATTTCCTGAACTGTTACACTTGCTTTACCTGTCTTACCAGTCTTGAAGAGGATGTCAGCTTCAGATAACAGATTCAGGACCTTTCCTGAGAGCACTTGGCCTGGAACCTGAAAAAGGGGGCTTTTAGTTCAGAGTCTGTAGCCTTAATCATCATCTTACCTGCTGTCTTTTTAGATTGATTTTAGCTGCTTAGTTATTAACCAGGTGCTTATAAAAACCTGTCAATAAAGAAATCCTCAGTGTAGCTCTTTCTAAAGCACTGGCAGCTGTTAATGATATGCATTCATTTAATCGCAGAGAAATATCAATACCCAGTGCCACAGCTTCTGATTTTGTATTGCAGATGTCGACTAAGTTTCACCAAAGGTAACTTTTAAAGCTTGTAAATAACAATAATAATTTTAAAAAGCATCAAACAGAGATGTTGCTAATGAGGACACTGGCACCAAGTTCCTTTAATTAGGATTAACAAGAATTCTAGGATGTTTATGGGTGTTTGGAGAAGTGTGATATAAGGCAATCAGGCCAGAACAGATTATCATTGCTTCCTTGCTTCAGCAAAGAATGCAGCACTTAAAAAAAAAACAAATTAGATCTCTGAATTAACAAAAATGCACCAGCCGTCAGAGCATCGTTAAAAGAATGTCCCAAGACGGCAAACAATATGGATTTACAATCATTGTTTGTTTCACAAATTACAGCAAACCCATTAAATAGTCAGAATGCAGAGGGTGCTCAAGGGCAGGCACCTGTGAGTCTGAAAGCACATTATATTTCCTGCTGTTGTTTTTCACTTTCATTTGTTGCAAACTCAATGTTATTGTGCTCATTATCCGACTATCAAGCTGCCAAAAGCAAACATATATGGTCATATATACAGTTTCAGAAAGAAATTGCAAATGTACTTTTGTTGAACCGATCTACGAAACCGCTAATTTCTGCAAATGGAAATAGTCCAAATTTGCATAATGAGAACATGGCACTCATTAATGATTGAATGGCGCTCTGTTAATTAATTATTGATTGGTAACATTTTGTGCATGATGCATCATAGAAAAACACTTAGTAGATACTGACGACTATGTGACAGATTTCCGTTTTATACTGTTTTCTTACTGCATGGAAACCTCTGGGACCACTATGGTCTCCACCTTAACCTTCATGTTAAGTATAATTAAAGGCAGCCAGTGGTTATTGTGGCACGGTGGTGCAGTAGTTAGCACTGACCCTTGTGTCTCTAGGACCAGCGTTCCAGTCTTTGCCTCAGCCTTATACAGTATGTGCGTTCCACATTGTCGTGGGATTTACCTCTCAGTTCTCTGTTTTCCCCACACAGTCCAAAAACACGCTAAGGTGAGTTGGAGGTGCCAGACTGTCAGCATGTGTCCTGCTTAGGAAAAGTGGCTGTAGAAAATGGATAGATGGAGGCTTGTTTAACTGCGGGAAAAAATCTATTGTCCGCATGCAGTGTATACTTATGTGATAATGGCATTCAAGCCTATGACGATCACCAATATCAGTGAATTTGTTATGATGCTGACAGTCCAGCGTTGGTATTTTATGGGGCTTCACCTGAAAAATCTTTGACAACACATGAAATCACGAGGGATGTCATTTCTCGTTAGATTTCAATATGTTCAACAGGCCAAAAAGACTGCAAATAAGCAAAGCATGTATACCAAGAAATGCCGCAGTGTGAGAGGAGATATATGTCGTCCAAAGTTCAGCAAGGCATCATTATTAAAACAATCACAAGACTTTATTTGTTCTGTCCATTTTTATGACCCCTGAACAATGAGGTATTTTATGGACATACAGATCAAATACAGTAAATATAGGACAACAAATTTAACCTGGAAATCTTAAGTAGCTTTAAAAATTAAAGACTCTTGAACATAAGTAATTTCAGAGTACAAGCAAAACTTTGATTTTTACACTCTCTTCGGGATGGTTGTCATTGAATTAGAAAAAAAAATGCTACCAGTTAATTTTCATAATTCAGTTGCAGAAGTAAAGGAATGACCCTATTTTTCTATGAAGGCAGATAACAGATAATTGATGGGTATTGGTGCCCCATGAGGAGTAGTAGGCATGTGAGATGTCTTTATTATTGCAACAAGCTCTACACACATAAACTTTCATCCTTCCGGGGAATGAGAACACTGGAGCTGGCCTAGAAGTAAGTTTTTAATATCTGCAAAATATAATTAAACTTCTTAATATTCCTGTAATGCTGTGTGAGTCAGTTGTTAAGCGGGGCTCACTATACCATCTCATTTTTGGGTAGAAATAAACTATTCAATGGCCACAGAGTCTGATCATTCTGCCTAGCAGAGGATACCCCCCAAACGACTGCTGTTCTTCCAGAGACATGCCAGGAAGCATTATCCAAAATCGGGGCCGCAATCCATCTCTGCCATGTCTGACAGCCCCTCACCCGAGCACACAACCCCACAGAACTTTTCAACTCTCATACATTAAAAGGAATTATGCAGGGCCCATGGTCAGCTGGATGGATGATGCAAACGACAGCTGCTAACAACTGCCGGCTGACTGTGTCGCTCAGATATAGTAACTACTCTACAAACTGCAACCATCACAGAAACTGATGGCAGGAACAGATGTGCCAGTCAAATCTGATTAGTCCACCTCTCCTTTGCCAAACGGTGACCGCTTTTAACAGCCATCTCAGGACGGGGAGTCTCCTGTTGGGTTTGTACTGTAACTTCAGAACAAAATATATAGCAAGTAAATTTGGTCTGTGGTGTGAAAATGAGCAGCGCACTGGTATGAAACTAACAACCCACTTCGCGTCACGCTTTGCGCCGCTGGAAAATAGGGCCCGTAATCTCCCCAGCGCCTCCTGGGTCGGCCCCGGGGTCTCCTCCCGGTTGGACACGCCCCAAGCACCTCCCTAGGGAGCCATCCTGGATTATTGGCCAGACCCACCTCAACTGGTTCCTTTCAATGTTGAGGAGCAGCGCCTCTACTTCGAGCCCCTCCCGAATGTCTGAGCTCCTCACCATATCTCTAAGGCTGACACCCTGGCTCTTGTATTTGTGATCTAATTTTTTCAGTCACCACCCAAAGTTACATACCCTTTTGCTTTTACCCAACGGTTTTTATAACCCAAAGGTTTGACTTCAGTAGTTAAGGTACTGCAGGTGATATCTTCTTCTATAACTGTTTTATTGAAGTCATTTTTTTATTTTGTGAGGGATTTCCATTTTACCACATCAGTTAATCCTTTGAATTTAATTTGCTAGGACATTTATTTGGTATTTTGAGCTAACCATGAAGAAATCTAACCCCACATTTTCTGCTACCGAGTCATTTTAATGGGGGAATTAAATGGGGAATAAAACAATCTTCTAGCGTTATCAGTTTACCAAAGTGTGAGATGTGTGAGATGTGGGGAGATCTCGGATGTTTTAGGGGAGGACGATGTAAAAAAAAAAAGTTATAAATGCATATTGAAAGCAATTAATATCTTTAATTTCTCATCCTTGTATTAATATGTTGATGGAAGTCATGTGGTAATACTTTGTCATATGTTTTACAACTATTACATACGGTGTATTGACCCGAAGCTTTAATTTTAAAATATGATATGGCAAATCGAACTGCAATCACAACATCTGTTAGAAAAATCACAATTAGGTATTTTCCCCAAATCTTTCAGCCCTAAATGGGTGTTTAATTTATAAACTAATTGCTCCACATTTTGAGCCATTGTAATTGACATACGAATTTTACGTCACTGTAATGCTTGCTTACAATTAGGGACGGAGTGAAAAAAGTAATTTAATTGGACACCTGCTTATTTAGAAAGGTGATGAATCATGGCAGGAGAGACACTGTAGGTACTATCTGGACTGGACTCTCCCTCTCCGCTGACTTGGGTCTTGGGCATTGGTAGAGCTGCTTGTTATGCTGTAATATTGTCTGCATTGGACAGTTTATAGTTGTATGTAAACTTTCACATGTTCATTAATAGTTTCATATATAGCATTGCGTACTACAGTTAATCAGGAGTGTATAGCGATTGAATGTTGGTTACAGAACAGCAAATTATCTAACATAAGCAGTGTCACAGACCACGCTGAAACGTCTGTGCAGTGAGTTCTGTGTCACTTTTGCTAGTTATAAATCTAATGCTTGGCATAATAAAATCGTCTGCTTGTGCAACGGCACTATTTTTCCATTGCATATTTCCTTGCTCGCTGGACTGCAGTCTCTACCACTGAGGGATGCGATTAATTAGCCTGAGCAATTTGAAGCAGCAGCGAAAGCAAATGGTTGGAATGAGTCAAACAAACCGGAATTTATGACATTGCTTTTAGCTCGTAAAACATGTAAAATTTATTGTGGGCTCTTAGCAGCTGTGAGTACATATTTCCAAGATCTTAAGGAGGCTATGAGCAAGTACATATTATACGATCACTTAATGGTACAGGGTTGATTTAACACATAAAGAAAGAATAAAGAGTTTGTTCATGAATTTGGTTTGCAGTGCAATTTGCTGATTGGCTGAGAAAGCATTTCAAGTTTGTGTTTTAAGTTGTATTTGTCACCTAGACAAACATACACCAGTCTTGGTGTTCACACTGTGATTGTGCTTTCCTGAATGCAGCAGAGAGAAGCTACTGTTGTTGGGGTGGCTGGAATCTTTAATTATTTTCACAACTTTGCCTCTACACTAACACCTGTGGGTGGCTGGAGGGTTAAGAAGAACACAACTGCCAGTACCGTTCATGGAAGATCTTTAATTCGTTCACCAAATAACTAAACTTATCAAACAAACATACCTTTTCGCCATATCATCTTTTTGCTTCCTTCACCACAAACCTGCAGTTTGTACTAGACAGAACCATTCATCGTGTAACGGTTGGTTAGGAAAGATCTTGATGTTGACCTTAGGCACGATCTCCTCCACCAGCTCAGCAACAATTATGACGACTGATTCAGCAAATGCACTGTTGTTGTCAGTATATTCATGTCCAACTTGCATGTCCAAATTTAGAACAAGGAATTATGTGAAGTTTTCTTGCATGTGATGTACAGTACAGTATGTGACGTGACATGCTGATTCAGAGGGTAACACTGTAGGCTCAGACATCTCCACCTGGGTATTGCAGCAGTTTGCATAGTAGAATTCCTTATTTTATGTGTGAGGTGTGCCTGTCTAGGGTCTCCTTTGTCTTCTGCCCTGTGTTTCATGTACAGTTGTACTGGATAAGCAGCATGGAAGGTTAACAGATAGATGAATGGATGTGTGTAGAGTCTCAGGGAGCCTCTAGAGAAATGTAGAAAGATGGTAGTGGTTTTTAGACACTAAGGCATGTTAGGGCGTTAGATAAGAGCTGCTATTGATATTTCACCAAACCATTTGCTGGGGGACAATTACAGTTTGGAGCAGACTAGAGTTAAGAGACTAATGAACATTCAACTTGGGAACAGCTGGTAATCTCAAGAGAACATGCTGGGAGTGTGTTCCCTATCTCCAGCCATGGCTTGATTTCCTTTATCTGAAGGGAAATGAGAACCAGCCATTAAACATTAATTTCCTACCTGACTAAAGAGACAGACACAGCCAGCTGGCCAAAAAGAGCTGAGTGGCTGACTTATATGAATATGAACAGCCAAGGCAGTTGACTATGATTGATCAAGAGTCCTGTGGAAAATCTGAAGAGCTGCAGGATTTTAATAACAGAAACCATACAGCTAGTATTGGAGTTATGTGAATAGAATGGTTATGTGGTTATACATGGATGCAAATTTGAACTCAATGTGGAAATTGATTTTATTTCTGGTGAGATAATTAGCTAATTGATCAGGAAGAAGCAACCGTTTTTTTCTTACAGAGATTATTCTCCAAGGGAAAGTTGAATATCTGAAGGAAACTGAAGTAAAATAGCCAAGCTTAGATTATGTTTAGACATGATTTTACACATAATTAACCATATTGTTAAGTCTCATGCAGAAACGCAAACACAATGGTGGTGAGTAGTTCAACAAAAGTTCACGGTAAGTGGTAATGAACCATGGATAATCCAGTGTAGAGGGGGTCCGCAGTGAATTTTTGTGTATATGGTGGGCCGGGGGTGCAGTTATTAGCACTGTAATCAAGGTTCAAGTCTCAGCCAGGGTTTCAGGTGTGTGGAGCCTGCATGTTGTCCCCATGTTGACATGGGATTTTCTCCAGGCACTCTGGTTTCTCTCCACAGTCCAAGACCATGCTGAGGCTGATTGGAGTCACCAAATTACTCATAGGTATGAGTGACTGGTGTGTGTGACCTGAGTGTGCTCCCCAGCCTGGGCTGGTCCATGTCTTCAGGCTCCCCACAACCCTGAATAGGACAGGCATTTTCAGAAAATGGATGGACGAGGGAGGGGTGTATCATACACCGGGTAATAGGGGAAAGAAGCCTAATAACAGTTTTTAGTCAAGGAGAACATGACTTTGGTTAGATCGCTGTCATTTCGCCGAAAATTGATACTCCTGTCACGTTGATTTCAAGATGTGTTCTTGCGGTTTGCTGGAGAGAAATGGCATTACTGGTAAATTACACAGCCCTTGTATCACACCTGTTGAAAGAACGAGTAGTGACTCAGATAGTGTTTGCACTGTAGAGGCCTGAATGAGGTAATGATCAGACGAATGAGATGTGTATTCTCAACCTCAAATGGACAACATATTGGATGCATCAGTGGCAACAAAGTGGATACTGATAAGAGAAGACTAACTGCAGAATTTCCCAAAAATTGGCATTTGTTACATTTTAAAGTGGCTTTGAATCTAACGTTACTACTGTTAGCTTTTGTGACTCGAGCCATTTTCCCAGCCTTGTGTCTCTGAACACAGTGGCCCTTGCTGATTTTCAGTTTCCGACTTGGCGTCTGGATCTTGACAATTGTGTTTGTATAGACTTTCATGAACGTCTTCAGAGGCATAAACTGGGAGAATCAAATATGAAAGAGAAGCATTGAAAGTGTAATTTGTTTGCCTCTTGAGCACAATACTAAAGACAGGTTATCTACTAGGAGGGGCGGTAAGTGTTTCTCAAAAGATGCAACCATCAAAAGCGTCCATCATGCTAATGAAGTAGAGGTATGGAATTTCATTACACTTGATATCATTGACACTTTTTGGTGTTTTTTTTTTGGAGATTGCCTGACCTTTACATGAGGGAAAAGGGTGTCCTATTTCAACAAACTTCTGAATATCAAGATGCTTTTTCTTGAGTCTCCCAAGTTGCCTGACCTTAGGGTGAATTTCCTTTTGGGTACAGTGATATGAGTGTATAAAGGACTCGTTTTATTTTGGATACAGTGATATGAGTGTGTAAAGGACTTGTTTTATTTTGGGTACAGTGATATGAGTGTGTAAAGGACTCGTTTTATTTTGGGTACAGTGATATGAGTGTGTAAAGGACTTGTTTTATTTTGGGTACAGTGATATGAGTGTGTAAAGGACTTGTTTTATTTTGGATACAGTGATATGAGTGTGTAAAGGACTTGTTTTATTTTGGATACAGTGATATGAGTGTGTAAAGGACTTGTTTCCTTCTAAAAGATTGAAGGGCCAGAATAAAGAATTGCTCATTCAAGTAGAATGTAGACAAGACAGAGAGGAACTAACGCAACCATCAGTAACTACGGTGAAGTTTACCTTGCCCTGGTGCATTCCCTGCAATGAAAACATAACTGCAACTTAAAGAAAAAAATAATTGAATAATATGAGTAATGATTTTTGTGTAGTTTTTATAACATCAAACTAAGCACAGGTTTTATGGAAATATCCACTTACATGACCTGGTGTTATGCTGCTTAAATAAACATATCAGTATAAAATCATATGAAGACAAGCAATTTATAAACATGAAAATTAACAAAATACATGATTTAAACAAGATTCTTCAAAACATGTGTCTTGCCAAATGTTTTGGAGGAACAACATTATATGCTCTGGAAAAATATATTCTGACAAATTTAATTGCAAATGCAAAGGAGAACATTATGTGTGTGCTTGCTTATCCACAGGAAATCTAACACCTTGTGAGGAGGGCTCTTAAAGTGATTAGGGTGATTACTAGCTTTGGACAGTGCACAGCCATCTGCAGGAATTCTACAGATGCTAGGTGCGGACACAATGAACCACAAGCATCCGTACGCAGAAGCGTGCACACACATTGCCGCGGAAAACAATTAAGCAGATGGCAACCACCTTCATTACTTTGCTCTATTTAAATCTGCAATAATGGGTTCTGTTCCCAGAAACACTGAGTAAAACAGCATGATGCTACAACTGGCTAAGCCGAGCTTTCTTAAAAACTCTTTTTCGATTATTTCAGTGTATTTGGTATCAAATGTGAGAAATTATAAGACTTAAATCTGTCAATGATTGTAATATTTTATTCTACTACATTCTAAACTTTTGACTTGATCAAAATTTCTAAATAATATATTCTTCTACTTGTTTCATCTTGAATGGCCAGCTATCCCCTTTCCCAGAGCTCTCCCCCTCAACACATGACACCAGTACAGATGCGTGCACTGTCACACAAATGATTCTCTTTACTCTAATGACCTCAGCACCCATCCAACTGCATAGCATTCAAAGCTCCTGCTAGCCTTTCAAAAGTATTAGCCGCTGTGGCTAAGTGTACCGGAGTTTCCTTAGCCACACATGAAATATATTAGTCACAAAATCATTTTCTTGCTGAAAGCAGAACTGCCTGTACAGATGCAGAAAGGTCACATTTGTGTGGCTGTGAACAGCATGAACAGGTTGATATCAGATCTAGAATGCATGGATCGAAATTGTGTATTTTGCGCCCTTTGGCTTCTAATCAGCCAGTGTAGCATGCTATCCTGTCTCGTAGCAGCTGCATGCTGAGTGCTATCTGTGCTTATCAGGATGAGTCATCAGCCGGGCTGCCTCACTAGGAAGGGAGGGAAAGCTTGGGAGTCTGGGTTAGAAAAACATGTGTTGGTAGTATGGGTAACACTTTACTTGAGGGGGGCACAGATAATGGAGGATTAAACTATTACTTATGTATTAATCAACCACAAATTAAGTGTTAGTTACAGACTAAACTCATGTTCGTTCATCACTAATGAATCGTGATGTATTTTGTATCTCAAGTAGTTACTATATTTGTTAATTCTGCGAACCTTTGTGAACTACAGAAGGAATAAATAATAAATAATGAACAACACGTGTGAAGTACTTTGTTCTTCATTAATGAATCGTGAAGCATCATTTATCTCAGACAGTTACTATGCAGTATGTTACTATACTCGTTCATGCTATAAACCTGTGTAAACTACTGAAGAGATTACTAATGAATAACACAAGTGATATACTGATCTTATGTGTATTCATCCTTAATGAATCATGATATAACAATAAACAGTCCATCCATCACCATAACTGCTTAATCCCAACTGGGGTCACCAGAGCCTATCCCAGGAACAATGGGTGACAGGCAAGAACCAGCCCTGGTCAGTCACCACCACACCACAGGGCACACACACCCACAATTACAGGGCCAACTTAGAGTCACCAGTTAACCTATCATGCTCACTTTTGGATCGTGGGAGGAAACCAAAGCCCCCAGTGGAAACCCACACAAACACTGGGAGAGCCTGTGAACGCCACACAGAAAGGACCTACGCCCATCACGGGGAACAAACCCAGGACCTGCTCACTGCGAGGCAGCAGCGCTAAACACCACACCACCATGCCACCCACACAACATGCACTATAATAATATATAATGAATAATAAGCATGAGATTTTTTTCTTTTACTTACCCGTGACTACACCAAAATCCTTCATGTACACTTTTTCCTTCGCAATTTTCTACCCAGCCAGAATCAAAGAAATTAAATCTCCAGATTTTCTTTAGATCTTTTGCTTCAGTGTTACCCACGACTTTTGGAAAACCGACAATTAACGTTATCCTCAAAAATTAAATGAAAGCAGATGACTCAAACACTGTTTATGTGTCCCATCTAGTAATATCCCTGTTCTACTTATATCGTTTGATTTTAATTAGCTTTTATATGATGTTTTTGTAATGTTATTTCCCATCACCATATGCAGTGTACTGAATATGACTGATGTGATGATAAAGTGTGCTTGACTTAACTTACTTGCATTAACGTGGTGAGAATACTCTGTTACCATGACTGACAACGCACCAAGATGGCGACATGAGGCGATTTCACAATAAATTGCAACCTTTCTATAAATCAGTAATTAAGCGTCGACTTCTTAACAGATAAGTCATCATTGTTATCAGTAACTCGTTCTTTCTGTGCTCAAAGTGTTTCCTCCAAATAGCAAGTTGAAAGAGCAGAAAAGGCAAAAAAAAATAAAGGAATTTTATTATGCTTGGCAGACAATTTCTGATTGTTGGTTGTTGTAAAATTTTGGTAGTCCAATAGGATAACTTGATGTCCCAGGACACTGAGCTAACGATTTTTTGAGCCCTGATACAGTCCAAGTTGTTAAGATGTGTTTTAAAGTAGTCCATATCAATATTTCAGAGTAAACAAAAATAAAGCAAAATGCCAATATTGGAAAATAATATTGCTGGTTCCTTGACATCCATAAAAATGTCAGAGGCTGTTGAGCAGACTTTCATTGATTGGGTGAATGCAGTATTCCTAGAAATAAAAAAATATCAACTTGATTGTTAACATTCCCCTATCTGAGAATGAGACATATCTTTCTTTGTCCACTAAACAGGATTCAATGTAAATCTCATCATGTAAAATGTAATTTTAAAATATATATTTTAAGGAAAAATAACATAACAATGTCGACTCATCAGGAAATGGTTCAGAATCACTACTTTGCTAACACTATTGTGATTATGAAAGTATTACTGTACATTAAATAACAGCAGTGCATATTGACTGATGTCTTTTTTATTTTTTTTCCTCTGCACATCAAATTTGAAAACACATAATCACTCATACTAAATCACAGTGCCAAGGCAAGAAAGCACAATGACAGCTGAAGTGACTGTCATTTTAACAATGAAAAGACGCAAAGCACTCACACATCTAGGTCAGTGCATATCAGCGACAGCTGTGTCATTACAGTGAAGTACGTTGGCATATTGAGACTCAATCATTTATACAAGTTTATGAATGGTTATCTTCAGTGTCGTACTCTAGCACGTACACCCTTTGCGTCACATCTTGAAAAGGGTGGTACTTTATAGGTTGCAACATATAAACAACTGAAATCACATTAGAAACTGACAGCTCCTATGACATTAGTGCAGTAGTATATAGCGGAAAGGTGTGGGAAAGTGGGGGATCGCAAAAGTAAAATGGTTTGAAGACCATTCTGCAGCTTTACAAAGGGAAGTCATCTTTAAGGTGGTTCAGAAAGCTTTGTTGGATGAAGTAGCAGAATAGCTTAGGGCTAAAGGCGCAGAGGTTAGCAATTTGATAAGTAATTCAAAAGCTGTATTTAGATTATAAAACATCTAAAAATATTAAATAATCATTTGGGTTATGAAGCAACCCAAATACTTATGAAGTTATGTAAAGGTTATTTATACATTAGATTTTATTTTGAGGAATGATTAGATATGAGGACAATGGAAATAGTGACTGCAGGTAACATTGACCCATAAGATACAGAAAAGCATCATCTGCTGATCATATGTAGATGCAGATGTAACTATTATGGTAAGTTAATCATTTAAGATGTTTTTGATTAAAACCTCAGTCCGCCCACCCAAGATCCCAACAAGCAGCCAAGGCAGGGGAGACCCTTGGTTGGGGTACCAGTCAAATGAAGACCAGATTTTGGGGAAATTCAGGCTAAAAAGATTACTGGCCTGCCAGTAATACTGCTCGGTTGACCAGTCTTGTTTGGTTAGTTTCACTTGAAGCGCAGCTCTCTGTTTCAGGTAAGGTGTCATGCGGGTAAGTCTGGAAATGAAAAATATATGTGTGTGTGTGTGTGTGTATATATATATGTATGTATGTATGTATTGTAAGATGAACCTGGATGAATCCAGTAGATTAGGAGAAAATAATAGGGTAATGATTTTTCCTAGAGAGTAAACACTTAATACAGAGTGTTCCAGTATCCCGGAAAAAAAGATGGCAGATCATTAAAGCCTGCAGTCCAAAAAGCTGTAGTTCAGGTGATCTGTTGTCTCTAAAACACTGGCACTGTGTACCAGCAGTGATGACCCGCGCTTCTGGGGACAGACCCCAGGTTACTGGGGCCCTCTACTGAATTAGTGGTTATGGAGAATGGATGGATGTCAAAAACGCATCAGCTTCATCAGAAAATAAGTGAATATAGTCAGATGAGAGCTACATCATTTAGCGTACTTCAAAGTTGCTCACTATGAAATTAAACAAGAGAGTCATAATGTATGTAAGAAAGGGGCACCCTTGCTAACGAATCAGCTCATATAATTTATGCACACGGCGAACATCACTAACATGATTTATTAGGACTTTCAGAAGGCATTCGATATAGTAACACATAAAAACTAATACTGGAAACTGAAAGCTGCTAGAATGGTTATTAAACAGGAATAAAGATACTATTCAGCCTGCATCTGGACCAGGATAATCTGTAAAGTACCACACGGATCTGTGATGGGGCTATTGTTTGTTTAAAATCTTTGAACATAAAGCAGATAGATACCAAACAAACATTAGATTTACAGAGTGCTGGAACAAACAACAAACTGGCCTCAGATGTAGTGGAGAATATGAACTATGGAAGAGGTATAAACACAAGGGAAATTACAATTAGGAGCCAGGAAGGCATAACACAGAGATTCAGCACCAGACACCAAGGAAAAAGCCGCCATGTTTCAGGGACACAGTGTGTTTCTGAGATGAGGCACCAAGCAGATGCCACCCTGAATAGGATATCGGTCCATTGCAAAGCACGCGCTATAAGCGATTTAGAGACATCAGTCCACCTAAGCGAATCTCTTTGGACTGTTATAGGAATCATTGGAACACATTTAAACAAACGGCTCCACACTCTGAGTCATAGCTGACGATCAAACCTGTGACTGTGGAGATGCCTGTGTTACCGACTGGGATGGCCTTAAAAAAAAACAGAAGCTTTTTACTGTGCCAAATATTAATTCATTCTTCTAAGTGGACACTTTTCAGATATATCCCTTTAGTTGCTTGTGCAACAGAGAGTTATTCATCTGGAAAAGATTTAGAAAGCACAATTGCAATCACAGAAATGTTAGACAATGTTTTTCTGTTGATCTCTGCATTCTCAGATCAGTGTGTTGGCATGGTGGTGTGGGGCTTGCAGAGAGTGTCTGAATTAATTTTAATAATAACAGTTTGATTTAGTTTGATAACCATTTTGTGCTGGATTACAAAACACCATGTTCTCATTTCAACCTGGCTGAATGCATGGATTGACAATGATGCTTACAAGGATGGGACAGATTTACAATTCTTCGAAGAGTGTTGAATACAAAGGTTTGTACTGAAAGGTCAAGTTAATAGCATTTTAATAGTTTTTTTGTATTTCAAAAACATGTAAGATTTGCCTGTTACTGTATGTGTAAGATTTCAGTTTTCCTTGAACTAAGACTTTATATATTCACTTATATTAATGCACTGAAAGTCAAAAGCAAGACAAGGACAGTAACAGACAAATGATGAAGGCCGCTTTCTTACTACTATTGTGGCAAGTATGAAAATGTTTCTAAACTGAAGAGAAGATGGTCCTGACCTCATGTAGGATTGTACTGCTTATCCAGCGTGATGGATTCACCGCTGGCACATTCAGAGTTTGCATGGGAATTTTGCACTAGAAAGCAGGTTTGATGTCCCTCTTGGATTTATGCAAATCAGCGAGTGGGTGAAGCACCGAATATTCTTTAAAAAAAATGCCTTACTCTCTGCCTTATTCTGTTTATTGGCAGGTATTTTCAAAACACTGTCATAACATTGTCTGGCATTGTTTTCATTTTCATTGTTTTTTTTGGTGATATGTGGTACTTTTCCTTGCTTTTCACAGTTACATTTAGTCTTCGCATGCTCTTAGCCAAAGAATTTCAACAACTGGATACTACCTTAAATTTTTATGATAAGCACCTTTTCACATGGCATTACAATAGAGATGTGGGATTGAACTGTTCAAGTCTGAAAAAAAATCAACTCTCTGTGCACATTTTTTTGAAGACTTTTTTTATTCTTCTTTTTTCAGAAATACGACAACAATACTGTGGCACGGTGTGTAGACCTTCCGCCTCACACCTCTGGGACTGGAGGTTCACATCCCTTCCCTGCTCCCTTCTGAGTTTGCATGTTCCGTCCGGTTCTGGGTGAATTTACTTTCGTAGCTTCCTACTGCAGTCCAAACTCACAGAATTAACTGGCAGTTCTAACAACAATGACAGACAAGAACCTAGAATCCTGAAAGCAGAGAAGCTCAAAGTGCTCAGTAACCTGTTTTTGTCTATGGTGAACTGGGCCAATTTCTGCCTCTTTGGATGTATTTGAAGCTTCATAGCTTCATGTGTAAAAGTCAGAGACTTTTCAAAATCAAATCAAAGCTGAAACTGTACAATTAATTGGGTCACAGCTGCTCTCCAACGGCACTTGGACTGGGATGGGACCGATGGAGAAACCAGCAGGTCCTGAAGACCATTGCTGCAGCCATCAGCACAGGACCCAAGTGGGCCCTCCCCTCCAGACAGACTGTTGCCTTTGTCAGAGCTGGGGAGCCGCCAAATCCCACCACAATGACATCTGCAGGCAGGCTGGCCTCTGCCAGGGATTGGCAGCTGTCAGTGGACCTAGAACAGCAACTGAAGTTCCCCAGTCAGACTGTGGTCAGCACATTGCAACTGGACATGGTCCTCATGTCCGAATCCAGCAGGCAAGTCGTGCTGCTGGAGCTGAGAGTCCCTGGGAAGATGGCTTGGAGGAAGCCCGTGGAAAGAAACTCTTCAAGTATGCAGGTCTTGTCAGTAACTGCCAACAGTCTGGGTAGAAGGCAAGGTATCTCTCAGTAGAGGTGGTACGCAGGGAATTTGCAGTCTGCTCTCTAATCAGAGCCTTAAGTTATTGGGGCATTGAGGGAGAGAGGCGAAGAAGAGCCATCTGCAATATCACCTAAGAGGCAGAGGGAGACTCGAGATGGCTGTGACTCAAGAGAGCCAAGCCATGGGGTCAGAGCAGCTAGCCAAGTGGGTACAAGCTGGGGTCCGATCAGCCCCAGCTGGGTCACCTGGAACAAGGGTGCATGATGCGAAAACCCAAAACACGCAATGACTCCGGGAACAAAACTGAAAATGACCATTACTATTATAATTGGATTATAGTCCATTACTGCAAGAGAATGACACAACAGACGCACCTCTAACTGGAGGCACAGGAAACAGATAAAAGGGCATGAAAAGGAGGCAGGAATTACTGGGGGATTTGGGCAAATATAATTAATTTTTGTGTATATGGTAGCTTATACTTTATTAAAGTACCTTTTAAATAATAACAGAGTTTCTCCTGAATTATATTTATTTCTTAATGAGGTAACTGTGTGAATTACACCCAAAATGATCAAGACCACTTGACAATTCAAAACCACGTCACAATATGTAGAAAGCTTGATGACATATATGACATTTATTTTTTTGTGGTTGAAAACTGCAGTATGTCTCCATAGACAGGGGACTGCCTGTCATGGAGTACCCTACATGTCGCATCATTCCTTACACTATCATATAGGTTTTCAGTGATATCCTGCCTCTTCCCTGTCCTGCACTGGTTAGGAATTAACTGAATAATTACATGGTTTATAGTAGGTCAAGAATAGGAATTCAGAAAAGGCTTCATGGCCCAATGGCCTTTGTTTAGGTAAAGCAGTGTTTTTCAACCCTGGACCTCCAGATGGTCCATGTTTGTGTTCTCTGGCAATTCCCTGGCAATCGGGAGAGAGTAAAAACGTGGACCGTCTGCGGTCCGCAAGGACTGGATTGAGAAACCATGAAGTAAAGGCATGTTTCCAGATCCATTATGTGACATGGATGCTTGAGTTAAAGAAAATTGCTTGTCCAAGCGATGAGAAATCTTGCGACCCACATGACTGAGAACACTTCAAAGGGCCATGTGCCATATCAAAAATCTGGTTCTGTGGCTTAGTCAACTTTCTAGTGCAGGGACTCTGCAGACTTTAAACATTAACTAAACTAGCTAATGTTATTTTCCAGTTGCATTTTCTTAATCACATTTCTCCCCATATTAAAAAATCTTGCTGTAGGCAAATATATACAAACAAATATGAGACGTGGGAGTTTTTATATTGGAGCATAATCAGGTCTGGTTTTCGATGCAACCAAATAATCGAGGCACAATCATTTTTAAACACTCGTGAAAAAAACAGGGCACTCAGTCTAATATTACTGGATGTGCTGGTCCAGGCGTGCCAACACGCTATATACCGACACCCCCACAACAATAACATTGCTATAGAAATGACTGCAGCTTCTGAAATCCATTTTAAGTCTTGGATATATGTATTTACCAGACAAATATTGAGGCTTTAGGATGTACGAGGTGCCATGGTTCAGGTTAGCCAACACTTTTTTATTGGCATGGGTGTTCCTGGTTTCACAGAAGCACTACAGAAGCAGTGAGCTTTCCTGATAAAACTCACCCATAATATGCCCCTCCTTCGTTTTCCATTTGTTGTTCTACTTCCAACTTTGTCTCTGTCTGCTGCCAAAACTTAAAGGAAAAATGCTTCAATAGCTGAATATTTACTCGATTTTTCACTTTTTACGAGTCTTGTATAGACAAATAAAAAGCAGCAATGGTGGACAGCTGAAGTAATGTTGTTGTTGGGTGCGATCCAGTGCAGAGAGAGGTATGGAGGTAGGGAGAGATGAGGAGGGGGCGGCAGTGTAGAAGTGGTGGTCTCTCCATGACAGCTGCTGGGGGGTGGGGGGGGGGAGTCTGTTCCATCTGGAGTACCACGGTCAATCTGATGATGCACTGTGCGAGGTCATAAGATGCCGGATGTTACAGGTTGGCCGTTTCCGTAGCGCTGGATTTCTGTACATGCTGACTGCCGCAGCTGCCCTGCTGCCCATACATGTGAACAACATCCTAAATATAGAAAGAAACCGTACGTTACACAACTGCTTTGTGGGGTCAATTTCTGTCAAATCAACAGTGAAATCATTCTTCCCATTTGTTTAACTTATCAAAAAAAAAAACTGCCGGCATGAAATTCTGTTATGAAACATCTCTGTTTTACTAAGGATCTCAATTACTCAACTTATTAGGTCAAACTGTAGCCGTAACCTGGAAGAATGACTGTGATTTGACTAAACTCACACTGATTCTCCAATCAGTGCCAGCAGTTATCTAGCTGCCAAAGTGTTTGGACTGTCTTTCAGCATGCAGGCAAAGGGGAAATATCATCAATTGATACTGAGCACACCCAATTAAATTGCAAAAATAATACATTTGATTATGAACCTCTTAAGTTCACATTTGGCTGCTGTCCAAAGTCTGAGATGTCCTGTTAGCTTTTTTATAACAACATATTGAAGGAATAAAACATATGTGGTCTCTGCTAGCACCATTAAAGTGTGGCTTTGAGATGAATGGTGCTTTTATTGAGCAATGCACAGTCATTCATTGACTGTAAATTTGTTTTGTCTGTTCTTCTTTCCCATAGAGAATATGTTCAGGGTTTATCTGGGAAATCAGACAAATTAGTGTGTTGTAAACAAACCAAATGCATGGTTATTTTGGATCTCATAAGTGATCCAAGTGATTTTTTTTTCACCCCTTCTTATATTTAAATCTGATACATTCTCTTTATATCTCCTTCTTATAAACTGTAAATACCAGTTAATTGATATGAAGTGACTCCTTACCTAGGCAAGCAGATCGTTGTCCAAAAACAGGCACTGCACTCATGAAAACCATTCCCATCTTTTATTTGTAAAATTTAAAATGAGGGCATTCAGAATGGCCAGATCTCGCTGTTCCAGACTTAATAAGCTGGCCCTCTGCCTCTGTCCTCTCAGGTTTATTTTGGAAACTGCATCAATAAATCCAGAGAAAAACTGAAACATATCCAAGAGGAGACCCCAGCAGTGTCATTCGGTTTGCGTGCTTAATGCAGAGAATCTCATTTGTAAATAACTGCTATACTGAACGGTCTTCATAAATAAGCACATTTGGGATACCAAGTCACATAACCAGGGCCCCGGGCCCCATAGTGAACTGTAGAAAGGAAGCATGGTTGGCTTAAAATCATTAAAACATCTTTGATAGAAAGTGTTAGTTCAATGCATAATTTATTTAAACTACCAATCAATAAAAAATAGCCATCAGCTCTGGGGAAAAAAAAAAAAACGATTAATGTATTCATTCCTTAATTAGGTTTCCTAAGCTGGCAACTTCTTTTTTTTTTGTAGTATTGAGCTGTAAATCAGGTACTACCATAAAGTGAGTTTCAAACTGAAGTCCCAGTAGTGATTAATGACTAACAAACACACCGTATATATGTGCCTGGTTCTTCGTCAATTTCAAAACAACAGCGTCAACAACAACAACGAGAAATAATGGTGCTGTCAATCAATTAATACTTTGATCATGATCAATGAAGTGTTTCGATGTAATTAATCATGATTAATTGCACAATTGCTAATTTTAAAACAGTCATCAATGTACAGTCATTAATAAAAACATCTATCAAAAGAGTACATTCTAAAAATTAAACATTACCACAAGATCAAAATGATTTCTGTTGAAATTTGGATGTGATTTACCTGAATCGACTTGTTACATGATGCTGAATATGAAGGCATGACACAACAGAGGAAAACATGCATGCAGATCGTTACTGAGTAGATCCACCCGCTGCTTCTCCTTCATGATTGTAAACAGCTACATCATCAACACATGTATGGTTTCAAAATGGAAAATAACCAAAACGGAAAAAACTGTCTCCTTTAAAGGCAACACTTGCAGATGTTTGGGACGTGTTCCATACGGTGAATTTCCATTCATCACACCTCAGCTTCACAAACCCAGATGCTGAGTCCCAGAAGCTGGCTTTGTCAGGAGACAGTACTGACTGCTTCTGCACAACAGTCCGAACAGTGAAAAGTCTGTCACACCCTGCAGTTCTTGCAGATGTGGCCAAGAAGCTCTGTGCAACATAAGCTAGTTTACCATGAGCTCCTTTGTGTGGAACCCATGACATTAGTGGACATTTTACAAGGTTGACACTGGTCTCCACTTTGTACCTGTAGTTGCGACTAGATCTGGTTGAGGCCAGACTCTGACCCCATTAAGAGGAGACTCTCATTCTTCTGGATGCCTCTGCTTCAGTTCCTTCTGAGGCTGGTGGACATTCCCCCGTCCTCATCCCTCTATGATTTCGGCAGGTATTTACACCTACAATGCTTTTCATGTCCTTTCTTGCTTTGATTCCAATACTGACATTTATTCATGTGTCATAATGTTTTTTAATCTACTGTATAAATGTGAATCTGTTATATTTTCAACTTAGGGTCTACAGGTTTGTTCTAAATAATATTAGATTGTAGTTGTACAGTGACAATAGAGGTATCCTAATCTTCATCATCAATCCCCCTCTTCTTATAAAGCCATATCTGTGTTTTCCTTACACTTCACTAAGTCCTCTGTACATGGCTGAAGAGTTTGAAGGGTACAACACAAGCAGGGTCATCATCAAAAACCTTCATCATGTGGGAGAACTGACTGAGTTCAGGCAGCACTGCAGAGCAGCATGTATTAGCTGCAATGTCCTAGAAGCTCTGGGAAGTACCTACAGCAACAGCAATAACAAATATTATTCTGATGCCACATTTCCTCAAATTGTGGCCGCGGCCTTTATTTACCAAATCCACAGAAGTGACAGGTCTCCATTTCTACTTCAGTCTGTTGCTGCATTATGCTGTTAATACAAATCCGACAATGAATGAATCAAACTCCACCATTGTGTCAGTTTGAACCCTATAAAACATACCAGGTGCATTTATTGGAGATATTCTCTTACACTGTATAACAGAAGATAACAGTATTGCAAGGCATGGAATTTTTAGGGCTGGCTCACAGTACCAGTAACAATATATTCCTAAAAGGTAACTTTTCACTGATGCCATATGAATCATACATACATACAGTTTAACTTCTGTGTAGTATGACCAGTCATGTACCAGAGCTTAACATACAGTAAATACATTCAGGTGTCGCAACATAAAAACAACACAAGACAAGTTACTCCAAATATTAACCAGAGTAGACAATCCTTTTATTTTACAGAACAGTCAAATATCTAATACCGATCAGATTTAGCTGCAAGCAAAAACTAGGATATCGCTTAACATCATAGTATAAACATCACAGCATACCTTGATAAGACAAATGCTAAATGTTAGTTGTCTATCAGATACAATAAGAATATTTCTCTTTTTCGTGTCTTTCACTCGGCAATAAAACTGACTAAATGTAACTCAGATGTACATTTCTGTCTGAACTTTAGAAGCCTCCTTTTCTGTTTCTTCCAAAACGTTCGTAAGACTGCTCTGGGCCATTCGTAAATGTGCACATTTTTTTCAGGGCATGTTTTACTTATGTCATTTCTTTATAGAGCCCAAAATCTTTGTATAAAAGTGCGTATAAATGTTTCTCACCATCTATTTGACATGCACCCTTCTGTGTCTTCCCCAGCCTGTATTGGGGCCCTTTACGTGAGTCGACCACGCCCCCGGCCCTTACCTCAGACCAGGCTTTTAATTGAATCCCAACTTTTATTTGAGGAAACTACCCTAACACACATCAGCAAAGGTTGTTAATAACAAAAAAAAAAAAATTTCACTTAACATAATAAGACCTTTATTCCCACCTGCATGTTTTGAGCATCTCCAGCTTGGTTGGTTTATCAAACTCAGATGAAGTAACCATGACTCTGTTGAGCTTTGTATGCTAATATTGCTGTCAAAGGATCTCTGTTGTGGATGAGCAGCTCCAGCTTATGCAAAGCTTGCAGAAACCATAGCTCTGTCATAGTCATGGGCTTGTGTTTGAAATGACTGACTCATTCATGGCACTTTGTCAAAACACTGTCAGACTCGCTGTCATTGAGAGGCAGTGTGATTGTCCTCTGTATAAATGGCTTCTGCAGAGGGCATATAGTCAAAGGGTAGCTTTCTTGCTGCTGCTGTAATATTGTTGGTGCCGTTCCTGCAGTAGATCCAGGAAAAGGGTCTACTCTAGTTTTCCATCGCAGATAATGCGACCAAATGCAGATAGCAGCTGCCACTGGGAAATTGTGCTGTTACAACCAGTTGCGGCTGCTTGCTCATGTCCAGTGTTTTCTGTGCATCCCACTTTACATGCCTTTTCAAGTCATGGATGTCGAAAGAAATGTTGAAGCATTTTGGAAGAGCTTTGTATGATGGTTTACTGGGGGGATTTGAATAACAAGTGAATATCAAGTTCCTGCGATTCAACAGTGATAATGGCGGCAGTGTAATGCAATCCATTTAGCAATGGAATTCCTTAGCTGACCTCACTCCTGTTCACTAGTATGTGCAGGTACTTTTATATAAAGATGCACAGCAATTCAATTCAAAGTGTGCAAAGCTACTGGCTCAAACAGTAACCAATGAACCTGGGCTCCTTTGGGCCTGAGACCGGACTTGCAAACTCACTGTAGTATTAACATCTCACCCACCACGTCACCCACCGAGTGAGAAGTGGCTCACGGACCCTTTGGTCCTCTCTCCCTTAAGCTTTTCTTACACCCAGCTCACACTGTTTATCAGTGATAAGCACTTGCAAGACGAAGGGATGTTTATTGTTCCATGTTCTCTGGAAATAAGGTTTTACATCTGGCCATCGATCAGCTCATTACCCTCTGCAATGACACTCTTTCACTTGGTCTGTTATTTAAGAAAGGCCCGTAAGATATGCTCTGCCTCACTCTGTCTCCAGAGTCTCTGCTTGATGATGTATTTGTTTATTATCTCCAATCAGATCCCTCTCATACGTACTGTGTGCATCTTCTCCTGGTTTGATATTACTTCACTTCTTTGCAGTGCTTTGCACGCTTCATATACTTATAGTTCATATAGATGTGGACATCCTTATTAATTAGAGGAATTGGCTATTTAAGCTACACCAGGGCGTATAATTAATAAATACATACCCATCGCTGACATTCAGGTGTATAGTTAAGCACACGGCCATGCAATCAGCAGAACAGCTGGTTATACAGAAGAGGTTAGTATCTTGCAACTTGGCACCATCAAAGGATGCAATTATTCCAATAATTCAGTCTGCCAAATGTCCGTCCTGCTAGAGCTGCCCTGGTCAACTGATATTGTGATTGTGAAGTGGAAATGTCTGGAAGTGAGTTATGGAAGTGGTAGGTCACACAAACCCGCAGAAAGAGACACAATCACCCAACATCTATCCCCAAGCTGTATGGGCAGTGACCCTCCAGTAATCTTCCAATATTTAATGTAAAGCTTTCCAAAAAAAGCAAAAGCTATTATAACAACAACAACAACAAAAAAAAAAGAGCCAGAATTACTTCATATTAATAACCGTTGATTTCAGAATAAGATGTTGGAATGTTGGATAACCTGCCCAGATGCTTATGGCCATGAAGTGTTTCTTTGTGACATACACAATATACAAATAGAAAATCCTATATAATAATAATACAACAATGTAGGTTATGCTGGTTAATAATAATAAAATGTAGATTATGTAACAAATAAATGTACTGAAGTAATATATATTATAAAAGGCAGGCATACAGTACCAAAAACAAGGTTATAAATAAATTATAAAAGAATAAATGACAAAAACATTTCATGACTAAAGCATCTTCAAGTAGCTTTTTCAGACGTTTCTCTCTCCTGTGTGTTTAGCTGAGGCATTTCCATGGAAACGCTTTAATGGTGCCCTTAAACTTTTCTGACAGGTGACATTTATGAATACCCAAGTGATCATCATTACATTTTCTGTACCATTTCCTTTCCCATTTCCCAACAAGTGATCATTTTCCTGAGGTACATCCCTTAATCTCTTAAGGCTCCCCATTAGCAATCCCAGTAAACAGCAGTCAATATTAATGACTTATCATTATTTAAATTATGGACTGCAGTTTTTATAGAATAGACTGTCTATATAAGAAGAAAAGAGTTTCCGTATTTCCCACAGTCGGCTAACTTACGGAGACAGATATAGAAGGATAAATGAAATGGACAGTGTTGCAGCCGGAACCATCCATGGCTGGGAGTTGTGTGGCCCCCACTTTGCAGCTGAACTTGTTCCCAGATTTTTCCACTTCACAATCACTTACGGTTCACCAGAGTGGCTCAAGCAGGAGAGAAATGTGGAGAACTGACTTGTTGTTGAAAGGTGTCCAATGGTGTCCAATGGTGCCCACTGGTGCAGGCTGGCTAACCTATTCTGTATGACCCCCCCCCCCCTCCCCATTCTGCTGCCATTGTTTGATATTGCAGGTTGCATGGCTGAGTGCTCAATTATACACCTGTATGTCAGCAATGGGTGTGGCTTATTTAGCCAATTCCTGTAATTACTAAGGGTGTCCCAATACTTCTCTCCATATAATGTATATCTTGCGCTTATGGATATCGCAGTTTGCGTTGCAGAACACACATGTGTTTCAAGACGGAGATGGTGAAACGATCCTGGGAAATGGCTGTCAGACAATGGGGAAACTCTTATGAATCGACCACACAAAAACAAAAGGGCTGCATGGGGTCAAAACAGAGGCAAGTTGGCTGGGCAAAGATGAAGGACCACAGGCTAATCAGCGCACAGATTTAGGTAGGGCAAACAGAAACACAGAAACACTAAAGGCAAACCACAAGCAAAAATGAACACAGCACTCACCTACATCTACAATGAACAAAAAAGGACAAGGGCAAGCACATATATGTATATATACAAATATAACAAGGGCTACATGAGGGGCAGGTGCAGAACATTATTAACTAAGCACTAGGGTTGGGAACAGCAAGATACTGGTAGTGGCCATTACCATTTATTACTCGGAACTCAAACACTAGGAATGGGATGACCAGCAACACCTGGTGGCCAAGCTGGGACGTCAGACAGGACAGGGTAGACACTTCTTCAAGTCACTTCTTTAACCATTCACAGTCTTCATCATATGACATCACCACATTAGTCCGTTTTTTTCTCATTTTCAAACTCAAGGCTTCCAGCCATTAGGCCTGGGGCAGTGTAAGGGTTTATGGGTTAAGGCTCTGTGCTTGTGTTTGCTGGTTCAAGCCTTGTTACTAAATTATTATTATTATTACTATTATTATTACTATTATCATCATGATTAAATGAAGACATACCCTTACATTGCTCCATACAGCCTTTGCAGGTAAGCATGTTCATCTGCTTGGTCACATTTTACTTGAGGGGACATGAATAATGAACTTAATGCATTAATTAAACAGTAACTAAGTGTTAACTACATACTGATCCCATGCTTGTTCATTATTAATCAATCATTACAGTTCATGTAATCCATTCAGGCACTATGTTAGTTAACAGTTAACTAATTAGTTAATGATAGTAAGACCACCTGAGGGGTAAAAATTTCTTAATTTTATGAAATACTGGAACTGTCATGATTGATTAATGATGAATGAACATGGGATCAGTACCCTCAAGTAAAGCATTACCCTGTGTTTTGTCTATGTTTATCTATGACTTGTCCCTTAACCCAAACACATACACAATAAAACAAGTACTTTAGAAATCTGTGCACCTTTGCTTAACAGAGAACATTGATTTTAATTAATGTGGTGATGTCACATGATGAAGATAGTGAGTGGTTAAAGAAGTGGAACACAAGACCATCCCTTGTTGACCTAGGGGCACATCGAACTCGGCAAAATGAGGACGTGTGGCTTGCCACAGGGATAAAGTGTGTCAGGGGCTGGGCAGTGCTACAGAAACAGGACAGGAAAGAGGAACAGGAAGGGCAGGAGCGTAAACACAGTAACAGAACATTAAGACTCAACAGAAAACCTGAAAAGCTCCTAGGCAGTAAAACAGCCATGTCTCAACTCAAAAGCAAAATAAAAAATACTTAGCTCTTTGAGGAAAACAAAGAACAAAATCCAGAAGATCCAACTGGGGGAAATGGCCTGCCTTCCAAAGCAGCACGTCTTCGGTACTGACTTCGGCCCTGATGTTTACAGGAAAGCAGGGAGACGGCATGAAGGGCAGGTCTGGTCACCAGCTGCTCCCCACCCCGGCTGAGTCCTGCTTCTCCTCAGCTGCCCTTTGTGATGCCTCAGCCGGAGACAGAGAGCTGTGGCTGTACCGGGACAGGAGAGCTCCTGCTGTTAAGTGGCGGTCGCAGGACTAAGTGTGGAGCTGTATACGAGGGAAGTGAAAATAAATGAAGTTACCTGTCCTGCTGGTTACAGGGCGGGGCCGACTGATCAGTGGGTAACACTTTACTGAAGGGGGCACAGATACTTAGTAATGACTAAGTTACTACTGATGTACAAATCATGAACAAATATAATAGCTACTTGAGATAAAACATGTGTCATGAATCATGATTCATTAATGAGGAACAAACATGAGATCAGTATTTAACTTGTATTATTCATTACTTGTTCCTTCAGTAGTTCACAAAGGGTTACAGAATTAACAGATAGAGTAACAAATATAGTAACTGCGTGATAAAATATGCGCCACAATTCATTAATGATGAATTACCATGAGATCAGTATGTAACTAAGACTCAATTTCTGGTTAAACACTACATATGTGATACATAAAACTTTGTTATTTATGCCCCCTCAAATAAAGTGTTGTTAAGTGTTACTGATTAATGACTATTAACACCTACACCTGCTCCCTTCACTCAGTGTGAGGTATTGTTGCTTTTCCATGAGCCTTCCTGAGTGTTTCACTTGTTCTGTATCTGTTCCTGTTCCCATTCCTGTTCCCATTCCAGGCCCCATTCCCATTTCTGTTCCCATTCCCATATCCATTCCTGTTCCATTCCCATTTCCTGTTCCCATTCCTGTTCCCATTCCAGTCCCCATTCCCATTTCTGTTCCCCTGCTCCCATTCCCATATCCATTCCTGTTCCATTCCCATTTCCTGTTCCCAATCCTGTTCCCATTCCAGTCCCCATTCCCATTTCTGTTCCCCTGCTCCCATTCCCATATCCATTCCTGTTCCATTCCCATTTCCTGTTCCCATTCCTGTTCCCGTTCCATTCCCATTCCCACTCCTGCCTGCCTTACCTGTTCCTGCCCTTTCTTGTTCCTGTATCTGATGGACCAACCTTCCGTGTTCACCCATTGTACTCCGTCCCTCCATAGGACTGATCTCCTAATCCACTGCATTCTCTGATCTATCGCAGGCCAGACATACACACTCACCCACACACACACACACATATACAGTTACTAACTCATATAACTGCATGTCTTCAGACTGAGGAGATCAAGTTTTCTCACAGGTAGAAGACAGATATACACTATGATGGGAGAAACATGGACACGTACAGTAGAGGGCGTGATTCGAGCAGAAACACTGAAGACAGGGGGCGCCAGTGTTACCCACCTCACCACAATGTCACTGGCTAGACAAAAACAAGCAGCAACATCCCAAGACCCCAGGCAGGGAATTCAGGTACAACCATCAAACCTGTAGCCCAAATAGAGCACATAAGTAAGACATTTATAAAAACAAGGCATGGGTGATAACAGGGTGAAAACAGCTTGAAATGTAGAAAAGTAAAAAAAAAGTCTAAATTCCTCAATTGAGCTACACTGATTTCTCAGTGTTTCCTTAATTCCTATAAGAATGGGAAGATTTACCCTTTGTGATATTGTCTGTAGGTTCAATGTCATGGGGGTGCAATGGAGGAACTGGTTAGCCGTGGTCCAATGATATATTATTAGACAAGGAACTGGGCCTACATCATTGAAATCTGACTTACAAACAGATTAAGAACACATTATGAGTACTATGTCCAAGTTTTAGAAAGCATTTTGTAAAATAGATGGACAGTAATGGTAATCCTGATGCAGAGAATTGTGTCCTCTGCATTCTCTCCAGCGGCTCGTCAATGGGGGAGTCTCAGCCAAAAGTACCACGGTGAGGGAAATTACAGCCAATTAGAGGAAAACTTCAAATGGCTTATCAGAGAGATAAAAGTAAATGGACAACATTTAGAGGGAGGAAGATGGTATATAAACAGGTATATTTTAATTAATTAAATTAGATGCAGTGTAGTGCTTAAGTTCTGCTACAGAAGGCTAAAGAACGGAACATTAAGATAGTTAGACATTGGCGCTGTTCAGCTCTATTTTCCTGGTCCCGGTTTTTCGTCTGCAGTATTTCACTGGCTCTGTTCTGGAGGCAAAAATGACGCTTTGAAGGGGGAAGGTGTTTTAAATCAGGGGGGTTTTTATTGCCCAAATTTTCTCTCTCTTTCACTAGACCAGTCACATGCTAAACAGTGACTGCTGACAGCTTTATTGGCAGCGGACATTTCTAGTGGGGGAATTCCGGCAGGGTGAAGTGCAGAGGCTCGCGGCCTAGATGCTCTGATCCCGGCCAATGGCCCATTTTCAGCCTAGTCAGCTAGGGATCAGTTGGGGTGGGGTCAGGGGGTGAAATATGGAATAGGTCCAGACACAGAAAACCGGCACAGAAAACTATAGCATCAAAATCTTTTTGAAAGAAATTCCAAAGATCCTTGAACAGTGATGATTTCATTTGTGTAGTGAGCGTGCTTTGTTTTAATGATATATGCCGTTATAATGCTGTAAAAATCAAAACTGGATTTATGTTTAACTGCTTTTGTGGTCCGTTTATAAGTTCTCTGCATTTGCCAAGTTTCTTTTTTTGGTTTGGATTGGCCACTACATCTCTGACTGTGACTGAACTACTGCACCTGTGTCCAATTCTCTTATTCATAAATGAACCCCGCCCTAATTAATATCACGGCCTGGGGGGAATGGAACGGCAGGGAGGATGGGATGAGTGTACGCTGTGAGGTCCTGCTTCATGGTCCTCAAGCTGGCTACCCTGATTGGATGAACTGAGGGGTCGAACCTGTGAAAAGAATAATATGTAACCTTGTATAACTTGGCCTAAATTCATGTAAAGGTTATGGGGACTGAGAAAGAACCACCAGTGTATTGTGGCACTTCGGCCCTGGTTAGAGGGACAGGATTATGTCGGACGAGTTTGGGATAACCTAGAACGCGGTGGAGTGTTATTGGACCGTCATTCATGAGACGCTGGCCGAGCAGCACACGGGTTCTCGTGGGGACTGAATGGACTGGCTCAGAGCATTAGTGCAGGATTTGCGATAACTATTTGATTATTTTCCCTATGATAGTGGCCTGTGTTTTATTATTATCAGTTTGTAGCCTTTACTTTTCATCTTCAGATATTCTCTGGTAACCGCTAAACCCTGGAGTTTAAATGGCGTGCATTAAACAGTGCATAAATCACAATGTTTTTCCTTTGTTATTTCTGAAAATAACAATACCATAAATATTGTATTTTATATGCGCTGCTTGTGTTTTGCTGTTTACTTGTAGGGCTGTAAGGTCACCCAGGATAATCTCCACTGTATCTTTTGCTTCAGGTACAGATGGCATATTTTTAACTGTGCTTGTTATTTGGTTACTGGTGGTTCCTTTCAGCACCTAGTTAGCAATGCACTGGGTAACCTGGCTAACCAGGCACTCAGCGGGGGAGCTGTGGCCTGTCTCGTGCCTGACTGACTGCCACGCAGCACTGAACATGGGACAGGCGCTCCGCTTAGGCTCCTGCTGAAGAGAGGCTGTGGTCAGACGGCTTCCCAGAGGTCTCTCAGGCAGCGAAAATGCAGCGTCACCCTATACACTTTCGTTACGTGTGCATTTTGACTGAAATGTCTGCACTAAAAGAAGGCCAGGCACTTATCAGGTTTCTGCAGGTGGCAATTTTGAATAGCCATGTGAGTGATGTAAAATCAGCACGTTCTAGGGGAAAAAAAATATTTTGTCAAATGGTCACTGGGTCAAAGCTGAGTAGGGCCCCTGCTGCTGTACCCTTGGGCAGGATATGTGTTTGAATAGAGTGGAACTCAGGGAAGCTGAGGGCAGACGCCCCCCATGAGACAATTAGAAACACAAAGTCACAAAACCATCTTAGGACTTGGAGGAGATAGAGTCCAGAGTAAATTACAAGTATGGGGAGAACATGAAGTAAACCACAGAGATGGAGACGTGAGGCTTTTGTGTTCGCTGCTAGATTGCTGTTTCGTCCTTCATCAAAATACAAAGCTGTGTAGAAATGAATAGAGCATAGAGTTGTCCCATACATGGTTTCAAATATCATTTGTAGCAATGATTCATAGGCACCATGATGCATAGGCTCTCTGTGATCCATCGCAAAGCATCTCTTTGAGGTCATGTGCTCACTGGCACAACATCGCAGAGACATCACCACTTAATACTGATTGGAAATTCCCCCGATGTCTGTGCAATGGATTACTTTTGAATGACGTAACTGTCATGTTCGGCTCCGATCGCTCCTCGTGTGTTCCACGCCCCCTCATTACCTCCTGTTGATTTCTGCTTGTTCCCACCTGTGTCCGGTTAATTCCA
>JAODLC010000113.1:832487-861922 GCA_026781145.1 Hippopotamyrus pictus
TTTTGGGTATAACCCAACCCCCCCCCCCCCCCCTCCATTTAAGCCCTTGAGGAACAGCCAAGCAGATTGGCTCTGCACCGGAGAGATGTGTTGACTTTATTAGTGAATCCAGAGATGATGATGTTTCATTATTGCAACCTAGAGGGTCCGCTTCAGCATTTATATCAGCCATGACAGTGCATTCCACTGACCACAGATAATTCTCCCCTTTCGTCTCCAGGGCACCTGAATATTCAATAAGCTACTGTTTGCCTGCTGCGTTAAAATATATTGCAGTAAGTTTTTAATATTCTAAGGAATATCTAGGCAAAATTTCAAACAATTGAAAAAATAAAATACCTGTCATATAAATGTACAACAGCTTATTTGACAGCTAAATTCATGTACTGGCAAGTCAAAAAAATTTGTCACATTGTGTTTAAAATTATAATCCACACTGTGTAATTGTTCAGTGTTAGTCTGAAACTGGTCACTTTTGTGCACCTACAAGGTTGAAAGCTCTTATCTTCAGAGGTTAATGAACCAATTGCTTGAATGAAGAAAACTGACAATTTATTACAGATAGAATAAAACTGCTAAGAAATATCAAGTGAAGCAGGAAGAGGCTCCCTTAGAGGTATAATAATCAGCCGTCAGTAAAGTAAAGGATGAGGCGAATGGCCACAGCAGTACTTAAAATGGGATGATCCAGTGTGCCATCTCAGCGATCCAGCTCAAGGTTTCCTTCTGAGCCCTCCTGTGTTATGAAGCGTTGATCTGCCTGGCCTTAAATTCTACTTGTTATTGGGGGGGCATTTCGTTTTATGACCTCTTGTAGCCTGTGATATACATCAGTGGCGGTGTAGAAATTGCAGCTTCTGTAACCTTTTGGGAAAAGAATGCAGTTTGCTGTCATTTATCTCACAGGGAAGTTAGAAAACAAAAAGAGATGAAATAAGACCCCCGAATCATTCACTCATCACGCTAAAAACTGAGACATAATAAGCTGATACTTAAAAATACACAATTTATGAATGTTTTATCTTTAAATCAAATGAAGAGATTCAAAGGTACGTAAAAGTGCAACTAAAAAGCAATAATATCGCCGAGATGTTTGAGTCTTTTCAGCCTCACCTTGGACTTCTTTGAAAGTGTGAATTTGCTGCAGTCAATCCTCTGTATCCAACTATGTCTGTTATAGAAATGACTGTAAATCCTTACAGTATTTATTCTAATGAAGACTTGATCTGCTAATGAAAAGATTTACAGTGTTAACAGTAATAGTCATATTTATAGTTGAAAAGTAAAACCACAAATGCATTTTGACAAGGCTGAATACTCACCCCCCGTGTGTTCAGTTTGAAACATTCTTTATGTAATTGTTGAAATTAGTATATTTATTTATACAAAAATGTCAGGGTTGAATCTGAGACTCCTGTTTGCAGTGCTGACAAATCATTATGTTTTGTAAACTTAATAGTTCACAAAACATACTAGAGTACTGAAGCAAACGCTGTTCACTGTCATCCCTGAAGCACGTCTTACAGTCATCTTTGTCATTTTTAAAAATGCTCCTTTAAAATTGACCTAGCTACTCTATTTCAGTGACTTATTCTTCTCTTTATTATTTATTCGTTTATTTATTAATTAACAGCGGGAACAGGAATAGGCTAATGCTTAACAAGCTAATAGTTTCCATTTTTTTCCAGTCTGTGGAAAAATCCAATCATGAAATCTTAAATAAAAAACTTTTTTTGTTGTTTTTCTAACAGACTATCTACATGTGTCTTTTTTATCTTTGGATCTTATTCTATTATTTCAAATATTTCTATTCCTTCTTATGTGAGAGCTATCGCGTTTTAAAAATAGTACTTTGAACCAAGACTCTTTAAATATAAATTTAGGTGCTTCACTTTCAGGCGTCTCATAAAAGTATTTCTCCAATGAAAGCTACATCTGCCTAGTTTCATCTGTTGAAGGATAAGACCTCATTTTCCAGTCCCGAGAGCCTCCAAGATAAAACCCATACGTGCTTTTTTCATGAACATAATTTCACAGAAGAATATACCAAGAAGACGAATGAATATCATAGATCCATACATGCAGAAGATCTACCCACATACTTCTTGTTAGCTTAAAAAAAAACATGCTAAGCTTTGTTTTGATGCTGCCGTTTGTGTGACTGATTATCACCGACGTACCAACACCTCATCCCTTATCCCGCTGGCTGGCACATCTCGAATGCACATAAGATGAGAGCTCGTCTGTGCCACTTGCCACCAAAGCTCTGCTGTGCAGAAGCCGTGCGTGGAATGCCCATCAAGCATGTGCGAATCCCATGTCTGAGACTCTCAGAAGGCATCTTTTGTCACTTCTTTCAGGACAAAAATGATAACACGTTATTCCTAACAGCAGAAAGTGCTTTGCCCCCAGTGGGCCAGCAGCACCAGCAGCAGGCCGACCTCCCCTTTATCGCTTACGGATTGTATTACGATGCGCCTGGCTAATTACTCCTCCCCCAGCGAGGGCCTCCGAGACGTATAAACCCTTTGCCGTTTTGATTCTTTCAGCTTTTTTCCCAGTGTTCCCAGAATAATCCTCGCTATTTAGTTGACTTACGTTGAGGCTGTCCCTTTGTCTTGTCCTCTGTGCTTCCAGGGACCATCTCCAGCCCAAATGCTGCTCTTAATATGTACTGAATATGCAGTTAAAGAAAAGGGTTTGATGGACGGATGGATGGATGGATGGATGGATGGATGGATGGATGGATGGATGGGTGGATAGACAGATGGGTAGATGGACGGATGGATGATTATAATGTGTTTCAGAACAGAAGAGGATGATAGCAGTTTAAACATCTTACAATGTGACATAGACATGTCACTTACTTGCTGCAGTTAATATTTATTTTGCTACATAATAGGTACACTATCATATTGCTTATTATTTTTTGTTCCGTCAGTCTATTGTGTTTTTTTAAAGATATACTTGTATATAAATCCCAGTATTAGACTTAAATAGAATTAAACACATCCATTCCTAATGTACATATGATGCAGTGGAGAGGAAATGTATTTATTGAGGGTTTTTTTCTAATTTGTCCAGTAAATGGTTCCTAGTAGTTAAATTAGGAATGCCCTCTATGTAAAAGCAAAGGCTTATCAATTACCAATTTGTTAGCACCTAATTGCTGCATTTGTACTTACCAGGACGTCCCGCATCAAAAGAAGCCTAAAAACAAAGTGATTAACCTGAGATGTGAGCCACTGCAGTATGACAGGCACTGGATGATGACGACATGATGAATTGTAGGGGTACCAGTTACAAGAGACACAGCTCAGCATACACAGAGAGTGAGCTGACTCATCAGTTTCAATTACCTTTGGTAAAAGGGAGTAGATAAGATTCCTGGCAGAGCTGCCTTTTTCTGAGCCAATCAAAGGAAGGCATCCGCACTGCACTCCGCCCACCCGCACATACATACACACTCACGGCTCCTTTCGGCCTCTGGACTGCAGTAATGCACCGATGCTGCCAAAGACTCCATCGGCTTAATGAAGTATCAAAGCACAGGGGTGAGGTCTGGAGCCACATTTAATAAGATGTCTACCAGAGGAGATGACAGTAAGCGATGACACGGGAGTATTGGCAAATGCAGAAGTTCATTTATGATTACCCTATGTTGCCTTACAGCGGTGGCGTCCAACCATTTCTACAATGAGCTACTTTTAAAGAAAATATTTTGGCTACCGAATTGCAACAGCATATTTCTCCAACGGGGGGAGCTAATATAGAGCATTGTTGATTAATAATTATTGATTAATAATTCCGCAGTTCACCTGGATACATGCTGCCATCGATCAGTAGATCACGATCGACCAGCAGATCGCAATGGGTAGCTTGGGCAGCCCTACCTTAAGGCTTTAAAAGGAATTTAAAACAAACACTATCCATCTTACAACTGCTTATTCTGAATCCTATCAGGCAGCATAAGGCCTGACTTCACAGAGGAAGATTATGGGGGGCGGGGGGCGTACCAGACATGGGGAGTAGAGCTGGGATTCGAACCCCCCAACCGTTGCACCCTACTGCTCAAAATAAATAATCAACATACCCAATTTATAAAACAGAGATCGAAGGATGGTGCAGCCAACACACAGCTGGAGACCGAGATTTGATCCCCCACCAAGGTCCTACATCTTTGGGCTTTGCATGATCTCCCCGTGTCATCGTGGGATCTTCTCCAGTTTCCCCTCACAGTCTAAAAACATGCTAAGGTGAATCGCAGTTGCCAAATTGCCTGTAGGGGTGAATGGCGTGAGGACCCTTCGATCGACTGGCACCTCATCCTGGGTTATTCCTTACCTGTTGTTTCTGGGATAGTCTCTGGACCCCTGTGATCCAGACTAGCAGTATAGAAAAGGAATGGATATAAACAGAGGCCCACAAAGTCTATCTCAGTAAATCATAGCTTTACCTAGCCTGCTAAATCAAATGAAGGCCGATTCTTTTTTCAGGGGTATTAATAATGCGGATTGAAAGATCTCTCATACTTAACTGAAATATGCCTCTCACGCACACTAATGTTGGAGTCTTGAAGCAACAGTCTGTTAGTCAGTAGCATTTCACTGCTAGCTCAAGAGATATGCATCCTTAGAACTAAGGCTTTCAAATGAGATCTTCTTGGTGTTGGAGTCAGGCAGAATGATAGATTCCCATAAAGGAAGAAATCAAAGAACCAGGGTGCTTTTATTTGTAAGAGTACAGTGGCAGGCAAAGGTTCTGAGACTTTTGCTTAGTTGTGTATTCATATACCAGCCCTTGGTTTCACATATATAATGGGAGCTACACTGATTGAGTATATAAGCTGTTTGTTTAGAATGGAACAGACATAACGCATTTTGGGAAAACAAGCTACCAGGCAATTATGACTTTGAGTTTGTGGCACAATGTTTACAACCTGTTTATTTTGCGGTCTTCCTTGCTACTTTCGCTGCAGGCCCTGCTGTAGAACAGTCAGAAAATGCGCAATATGGTCCTGGTGGTGCTCTATTCTGATTGGCTGTGGCTGTCAAACACAGGGTGACAGGACCCTCTCCTGGTCAGGATACGGCACAAGGTAGGAATACACGCAGGATGAGATTCCACCCCATCCTGGGGGAGACACACGGCAAATTAGACAATTCACCTAACTGCTTGCCTTTGTACTGCAGGAGGAAACCCTTTCAGGGCAGAGATAACAAGCAAATCACACACGGTAGTGGCTGAGGATGACATCATAGGAATCAGAATACAAGACACTAAGCTAGATAATGAACCAGAGAACTATCCCGGGACAATCCAGAACTTGTCCAAATGTCTAAGTAAAATGAGAAAGCCAAGGGTGACAGGGACACCTCCTGACCACGACTGGGGGAGCACCGTGTGTTTTAGGGGGTGGGGGGGTTCGAGGATAATTTGGTCCCTTTGAAACCAAACCTACGCCACTGGACAATTTACTGCAGGTGTGAGTGGTTAAGGATTGGACCAGTTTAGAGGTGGGTGTGGCCATGTTAGCGGCGGGACACTTGTGAACTGAATATGGACCGGATTTGACAAAAGGCGTTGCTGGTATCTGCCGATTTGCATCCCCATGTGGGACAGGGACCACTGGATGCGAGTACCGTGATAATTATAGGGGAAAGCAATATGTACAGTACGGTAATATATACACCGGTCAGTATGGGCGTACCGTGATAATTATAGGGGCAAGCAATATCTACAGTACAGTAATATACAATGAGGGAAATAATTATTTGACCCCCCATTGAATTCCTAAGTTCACCCATTTATAAAGAAATGAGAAGTCTATAATTTCAATGGTATTTTTATTTCAATATCAGAAGATAGATTTAACAAAACTAACAAGAAAAGTCATTATGTAACAGGTACACATCAATTTCTCATTTATCTAGGGAAATAAGTATTTGATCCCCTACAAGTCAGCAAGAAATTAACACATTAACACAACACAGTACTTAAGTATTAACAGATACCAAGCCAGCATTCACATTTAATGGCATTACTTTGTTTAAAGGGTATTCTTTGGTCACAAACCTTTCTAGATCTTCAATCTTATCACCATGAGAGATACCAGAGAGCTGTCTAAGGATGTCAGAGACAAGATTGTTGACCTTGACAAAGGTGAAATGGACCACATGACCATCAGCAAGCAGCTTGGTGAGAAAGTGACAACTGTTGGTGGAATTATTTGCAAATGTAAGAAAGGCAGAATAACTGTCAATCACCCTGGATCTCGGACCCCAAGGCAGATTTCGTCTTGTGTGGCATCAATGATCTTAAGAACAGTGAGGGCTAACCCCAGAACTACACGGGAGGAGCTGGTTAATGATCTCAAAGCAGCAGGGATCTCGGTCGCCAAGAAAACTGGTAACACAGTATGCAGTTATAGTTTGAAGTCCTGCAGTGGTCACAAAGTACACCTGTTCATGAGGGCCCATGTTCAGACCCATCTGAAGTATGCCAGTGAACAACCAGAATAATTCCAGTGAGGCTTGGAAGAATGTGATGTGATCAGATGAGACCAAAATCATCAGCTCTACTTGCTGTCTTTGGAGGGAAAAGAACGCTGACTGTAACCCCAGGAACACCATCCCTACCATCAAACACAGAGGTGGAAGCATTATGCTTTGGGGGTGTTTTTCTGCCAAGGGTACAGGACGGCTGCACCGCATCGAAGGAAAGATGGATGGGGCCATGTAGCGTAAAATCTCGGAAGAGAACCTCTTTCCTTCAGCCAGGGCACTGAAAGCGCATTGTGGGTGGGTCTTCCAGCAAGACAACAACCCTAAGCTGCTTCAAGTTGTTCTTGCCAACAATGGTTACTCCACCAAGTACTAAAGAATATGCTCCAAGGGATCAAATACTGTACTTATTTCCCTAGATAAATGACAAATTGGTTTGTAAATTGGTTTGATTTTTCTGGCTTGTTTTGTTGATCTATCTTTTGCTGTTAAAATAAACCTACCAGTGAAGTTATTGACTGCTCATTTCTTTATTAATGGGTCAATTTAAGGATTCAGCAGGGGGTCAAATAATTATTTCTCTCACTGTATACACCGGTTAGTTTGGGCGTACCATGATAATTATTGGGGCAAGCAAAGTGTACCGTACTGTAATATATACACCGGTCAGTTTGGGCATACCGTGATAATTATAGGGGTAAGCAATATGTACAGTATGGTAATATATACACCAGTCAGTTTGGGCGTACCGTGATAATTATAGGGATAAGCAATATGTACAGTACGGTAATATGTACACCGTACTCTACAGCAAATCATCAACAAAAACATTTTATTTTGAAAAGCAATACACTCACTAATGTCCTACTACATCCACTTAAAGGTGTTTCTCGATCATTGTATTATGGACCTCAGATGTAAAATGCAGTCAGACATTACTCAGTAGGACGCAAGTCAACGGACACCTGTACATATTATTCTTCATTCGCTAGTGGTCTTTCGAGTTCCACATCAAAATGTCTTGCGATCAGAATGCTGAAAATATATCACCCGTCTTCTGGTATGACGCAGAGTACGACAGTCACAGACGCAATCACAGCAACCGGAATGGCTGTCCATCACAGGCTCGCCAGTGCCCGTCACTGTGCCGACCACAGTCGCACAATTAAAAAGCTCAGTAGTCAGCCTGTTGCCGACAAAGGGTGATGGGGTCACGAAGAAAACAGCTTTATTTTGTTGCCATGGATCGCACCGTGTGCGAATCGTCGGGGACGACTGGCCACACGCAGTTGTCCGGTTTGATTTAATGTCAGTTTGTCCTTTTGAGTTGGGGAAAAATCTTTACCTTTTTTCTGTTTTCAAGGATTTTTTCCCCTCTGGCTGGATTCAGGGAGTGTGATTAATAAGCGACTAAATGGCCTTTGTTTCACCTCCGTCTTCAGTCTATTCTATTGCCATTGGACTGGCTAAGCATTATGCTGCTTTCCAGCAATCGATGCACCTGAGCACAAGGTACGTTTTGACCAGAGGGGGAACAAAAAAAAAATAAATTCCCATCAGCCCACAAATGTCACTTTGAGTATCTGCTCTGACTTCCCTGCATTTGGCCTCACTTGGCTCCTTTGTGATAGCACTATTGCAGTATGATATGGAGCTTGGCCAGGAAATATAAAAGGTAAAACAATAGCAGTGAATTAGCCTGTTTCTGACTGAAGGTTAATATTGTCTAAAGCAATGTTTGATAGCCTGCAGCAACATGCATTATTAATTTCTTAGCGAACACGGTGACAGATTTCCCCCATAGTGACTCATTCTGCTTGCTTGTACCTGAGAGCAGCCATTCTCTTCACTCTTCAATAGTATATTTAAATAATTACTTAATCATCTTGAGTGTGAATGGAAATGAAAAGTTACAGCAATATTTTTGTCCTTTTTTCAGTTCAGTGCACTTTAACCTTTTATCCATTATTATTTTTATTACTTGTTGAGGATGACATAATTTCCTTTCTTTCCTTCCTTCCTTCCTTCCTTCCTTCCGTTTCTTTCCTGTGCTGCTGTTTTCTAATACTGCCATGAGATTATTCTGGTTAGTGTAATATGTCTCGATATGACCAAATACAGTCTCATTATCATTAGTATTGTCCTCTTATACTATGTGCACGATAGGCTGCTCATGTGAGATACAGTGGGCTCTAGTTGTCTTAGGGTCAGGATATTAAAAAAAAGTTACAAATATTTGCTCTGGTGGGTCTAATCAATGTATTCCTTCTCAATCATTTTTTTTTTTACATGAAAAGAACAGAACCGCATCGTTTAAGCCTAAGGCTGTAAGGCATGTTTAGGATATGATGGCTCAATATATAACTTTGTTGTATAAATCAAAGCCCCTTACCTGTTCATAGCTTTCTGTCCACGCCATGGCGGATTACAAGACAGCAAAATAAAGGCTGTCAGGATCTCTGTAATCAAATGACATGCATTCTGACATTCGGCAGTCAGTAAGGTATAAGGCAGTTCAATTTGAATGCTGAGTGCGATGAAGTCAGATTAGAGCAATTGTCGGATGAAGACAAGCTACAATTAGAGGTGCTCTGTTTTTATGGATACTGAAATCAATGGTAGAACTGCCACCATTTTTGACTCATACACTGTTTGATGTAATATGCCACTTGATGTCAATTTAAATCGAGTCCAATTCTACAGGGCCTGGAAGGTGTCAGTGAAAAGGCACTAGTAAAAATTTGTTTTACAATGAATATGTGAGGTGCACTCGCAATGCAAACTGAGCCATGTGCAAAAAGCCATATACTGTATATACAGCCATGGAAAAAATTAAGAGACAACAGCACATTTTTTTGTTTCACTTCTCAGTTTATGGGTGAACGTCTATGAATATATTTTTTTTATGCAAACTGCAGCCTGTTTCTTCCCTGCTTCTCATGGATGAAGAGCTTCTTCCTGGCTTATGGGACTTCAGTCCTGCTTCAAGGAGCCTGATATGAACTGTCCTAGCAGTGCACCTCACACCTGCACTTAATGTTTCCCATTCCTTTTGGAGGTCACTTGATGTCATCCTACGATTCATGAGAAACTGTCGGATAAGTTAACAGTCATCTCTGGCATTAGGAAGCAGCTGAGCATGCTCTGACAGATCTGAACACCTTCTGAACCTCTTTCAAGGAGGATACTTTGTGGTGAGATTTAAAGGCGAGTACCGGTGATGTCATCAAGGACCTGCAACCATTCGAGGGGTCTCTCCTTTGTGCCAAACCTTTAGATACATGCTTATAATGATTGTGGCTGATGTCTGGAGCTGCTGATCTGGGTCACCCCTGGTTACGACTTCAAGAACCCGATGCACATCCGGTACATGTTGGCTGGAGGTGGCTTGTGCCATCAGTGTTTTGATGCTGTAGTCCTTGTCTGGGCCATCGGTACCTGGAAGGTCTCGGGTAACCTGGCTCCTGCTGGCTCTCATTAGATTCCGTTCCTGCGTTCCACCTGCTCTGCACCTGCTCATGTCATCTGGGCCTTGTAGATCTCTATAATTTAACATACTAGTGATGAATTTTTAATAATTTGTCACTTAAATCAATAGCATCAAAATTTCAATTTTCAATGTCATGTACTAGTAGCGGTTTAGTTTGAACACTGAACTTTTCTGTACACTGAACTTTACTATACACATCTATTAAATTACTCATAACATTACTAATGCAGATAACATATATTTTTCATTTAATATAAATATGCACATTTTCACCAAGTTGCCCTGTGATGGGCATGCGGAGTGGCCCTGCTTCCTGCTATAGACTGCAGGCTAACTGTGACCCTGCACTGGAAAAGCAGCTGGACTGATATTCAGCAAGGACATTTCCTGATGCGTCATGTCACCAAAAGGCTCAGTGCTGCTCATGATTCCTCCAATCATTCCTTAAGGCTATTGATGATTAGACAGGAGGCTGCTAAGACAAGCCTATAATTTAGTCACAAGGTTGCTGCTGTCCCTCATTTTTAAACTAATTTAAAAGAAATTGCATCTACACTCTTTAGCGAGGGCTTTGGGAGCTGCCCCAGTCACCCTATTCTTTTATTAGGGACCAATAAAGAAGTGAAACTGCACATATTGACATTCAGTATGTGAACATTATTTAAACTTACAAGCTTTTCTCTTTCAAATTGTGAAATAGCTTCTCCTCTACCCTCTATCCTTTCAGGGAGTCCGTATGTGACACGCCCTGCTTACCTGCCCCTCCCCTTTTTTCCTAGCAGGGCTCTAACGAGCCACACCTGTTCTGTTTGTCTCTCCTATTTTTCATGCTCCCTTGTTAACTTACTCCAGCTGCCTCCCGTTTATCCCCTCATTAACCCAGTGTATAAGTGCCTGTCTCGTCTTCCCCAGTTCTGTCATTGACATTGCTCCCTGCAGTGTCAGTGTCAGTGTCAGTGTCAGTGTCAGTGTCCCTTTTCGCTTCTTGCTTCTTGCCCTGGTTCTTTTGATTTCAATTAAGTCCCTACGTTTCCTGTTAATCCTCTGTCTGCATCCTCCGCCCTCCCTGGCACGTGACAGTATGCGATTTCATAATCTAATTTTGAAATGTGGGCAAGGAGCCTTGATTCTTTTTCCTTTTCTTTATTTATTCTTTGTAACTAAAATGAAAACAGCAGACATGATACAAAGCAGACAGAATTTAAAAAGATGAGAAAAATGAGAAAGCATTTCTAAACATTTGATTGGGCAACCCTACTTTGTTGCATTCAATAAAATCATTTTTGATCCATAGTTACGTTCTAGCTGTACTGCATGTAGACCTTTGCCTTCTGATTAGACAGTAAATGAATATTACATCAGAATGTTACAGCTCTTTCAGTTTCCCTCATTGCACAACAAGAAATGTTAAATGTGTTGCATCCTACATGAGGTGCGGGTCTGGGAAATGACAGGTAGGAGATTAAAGTTGCATTTGAATCATTGAGAACGTACAGTAGAAAGACTCAAAAGAGCTTTTGAAGAATGGAGGGCAGGTGGTTTAAAGGAAAGTATCTGCACTGTAATGCAAGAGTGAGAAAGGAGAGCGTGACCTTGCGTACGCCCAATAGACCAGCTCATCGGGATGACCAGAGTTTGGGCATTATGACTTCAAATGTGTGGAGACTGAACTGTATTAAAAATTCACAGTTCAACAAAATGGGGGCTCTTCTGACTTTTCTAATGATCTTAAGTCATTATTATAATACATCAGATTGTTCACAATTATGTAAAATGCAGAAGTGCCATATTAACCAGTATGTTCATGTAAGTTTTGGATGTTATTTTGAGTGAGAAAGTTGCAAATTAAATATAATTATTATAGCTGCCAACACACCATCAGTCTGGTATTTGTCTCATGGCGAAGTCAAAAAGATGACCTTTGAGCCTTAAAGGTGCCACCGTCATCTTTGCTGATCATTTTCTTAGCCCTTAATCATCTGCCCAACGATTAAAATTTATAGAGAGGGAGTTGAAGGCTTTTCACATTAGGAAAAGACAAAATTCTTGACAAAAGATGAAGGAATCCATTATAGAAGGGATGATAAGGTGCCAGGTATTATGGCTTCTCTGGATGCAAAGGTCCATATAAACACCACTGGCTCCATTCTGTGAATTATGAAAAGCGATGAAAAAAAAAGAGCCAGGCAGAAGGGCAAAGCTCCTTTGTATCTTTGTCAGGAACAGCTCTCAAAGGTGCAGCTCTCGTGTGACTAACCTGCACCTTGCCTGTTTGCAGATGCTGCCATGGTTTGTGACCCTTAGCTACACATGTGCATGTCTACTGTCTGCCAGTACGCATGTCTACTGTCTGCCAGTATGCATTTCTGCTGCTCACGGGGCACAAATGGCAGTTTTTCCTCTTCCATTGCTACTCTGTAAATTTTTTGAACTGCCAATATAACTTTACACCTCAAGTATTTTTTTTTCCATTATTCTCTACCAAAGTCATTCCTATGCTTGTTTAATGACCGACTGGACAAAGGATGTCTGTTGGCAAATTGAAGATAAGCATATTATGCCATGCTTTATGTTGTTTAATGTTGAAACCTACATTTTATTTCAGTAAATTCCCTAATTTTGCCTGACTGGTCAGTATTTAGTGATTCCACGTTTGAATACCTTTGCATTTACCCAACAAAAACAACTTTGCATCAGTAATATCCATAAATCCATTTTCACTGCTTGTCCTATTTAGGGTTGCAGGGGGTCTAGAGCCTATGGGCACAAGGCAGGGAACAACCCATGATGGGGTACCAACCCATCACAGGGTACCAACCCATCACAGGGCACAAGACTGGGTACAGCCTGGACAGGATGCCAACCCATCACAGGACGACTCACCATTCACTCACACATGCACACCTATGGCCAATTTGGTAACTCTAATTACTCTCAGCATGTTTTTTTACTGTGGGGGGAAACCAGGGTATCTGGAGGAAATCTCACAATGACATAATACACCCCATGAATAATATAAATAAATAAATAGTATACTTTTTAAATTTATTTTCAGAACCAATATAGAGGGCATTAGTAAATGTCTCCAATTATTCTGTGATAGAAAAGACAGCCAGTCATCCGGAGGGTGATATACCAGTGCCAGAGAGGGGAAGTGATATACCAGTAGCAGAGACTCCTGCTTGGTTTCCATCTTCCAGCATCTCATGGTCATGATGATCCACCCCCTCTGTGGGCAGCACCTAAGGATGTCTACAATGTAGAGCGTGACATACTGAACATACGGAGAAATCTGGCAGCTTCTATTAACTATTTTAAAGCTCAAACCAAATAAAAAAACGAAACTCCTCTCTCAAACATGCAGAGGTTCAGAGTAAAAAAAAAATCATTGTCAATTTTGTATGCATGGCTAGTTATCATTAACATTTCACTTCTGTTAAGAAGCTTTGTCATGTGTTAAATTTGTCATGATAAGTGACATGGTCACATGGCTCATTTAAAAACCTCAATTGCTGTAGCAGAGCTTCAAGTCAGCTCCCCCGCTGAAGGTTCGGATAAGGAGAGGAGCATTTCTTCTGAGGTAAAATAATTAGAAGAGACATAGCGCTTGCTTTTGAAGGCAGCTAGTTAGGCATTGATGTGGAGGGTTACTGAAGGCTTTGCAGTTTCACTTCCCCACTCCAGCTATTCCATGAAGTACTCTGACTCTAGGCTTCAGACTTAGCCAGTTGTTTAAGTATTCCATTATATAACCATGAGGAGCCTTGTCTTAAATATCACCACTTACGTAATCTTAGACTTGGGCTCCTTGTTGTGTCCATTTTCTCCAGCCAATAAAAATGTCAAGGCATGTCAGATGACCTCAAAAGTAGCTGAGAGGCTTCAAACTCCGGTGGGCCAAGTCCTGATGTGAACTGGGCTGAATTATGCAGATAGCACAACATTTAGATTGAGGGGAAACCCACGCAAACATGGGAGAGCATCCTAGCAATGCAAGCACACTGCCAGGAGCAGGATTTGATCTCCCAACCCTGGATATATCAGGCTACTACCCAGAAAACCATACTACATAAAAATCTGTGTTATCTGCAAAACATATCATGAAAAAACCTATTTAATAAGTATCTTCATAAATTATAACCTGAATACTTAATATAATGCTTATACTAAATACTTATATTACTACTGCAACACTTAATGAACCACAGATTACTATAGAATGGAAATTTAGTGCTTTGCATGTAGGGATACAACTTGATTGTCCCAGGACAGAAGGCTAACGATTTTGTGAACCCTGGTGCGATTTTGGTAGCTCCAGTTACCACCTTGTAATACAGTCCATCCATCCATCCATCCATCCACTCTCTAGAAGGAATGTACAGGGGTGTCTGGGCATATGCCAGGCAGCATTGGGCACTGAGTAGGGTTCTGCTCAATGGACTAGATTTTTCAGGGCTGCAGAAATGAACAGTAGGTTTCAGAAATGAATACCTATCATCAAATATATGGTTTTGCTGTTGTGTATTTTAATGGCTTCTTTTTCAATAAATGCTTGCATTCAGTTGTATTTTGTGCTATTTTAGTAGTACAGAATACGGCCTTCTTGGGTCTTTTTTTTTTTTTAGCATTTTTAAATAAATGTTTGTAAATTTAGATATAAAAATAGCGAGAACAAAGCAGAGAGTCTCTAAAAATACACCAAACGTTGCAATACTTTGCTAAAAAAAAGCCCATTGGCATCCGCAATATGAAAAAATGAACTTGAAAATAACAAATGTATATTTTAATAAAACAGACAGTCTTTTCCCCATAAATACAGATCAAAAGAAGGAAAAGTACAAAGCAGACACCTCCGAAGGGTTAGGCCAGTAAACAAACGCTGTTCTGCTGGGAGTCATTAACGATTGCAGAGCACTGCTTTCTAGCACAAGGTGAGATGCACCTCAAAAAGAGAATGAGGGCAAAAGACACAGGAAGTGGTTCTGTTAAGCTCAAAAAGCTATTGAGACAGGAAATTGATTAAATTAGATGCCTGACTGAGAGACTGCACATTCTTGTAGTTGCAGTAATTTCATTATCTTCATTGTCTCATATAGCAGTGTTTCCAGACCTAGTCCTTGGGGACTTCGCCTTGTGCCCTTTGCAGCCTGGGAATCCCCCTCCCCCCTCAAAACGCTGTATTAGACAAGCCTTTGGAATATGGATGGATGGATACTGCCTAGAATTTCAGATAAAACTCTGATGATATTCTGATAAAAGCACAGTTTTTATTAGGTAAAGTATATTAATTATACTTCTAGGACAGATAGACCTACCTACCTATTTGCTTATAAGCCTGACTGCGGTCATTATATATAGGACATACATCGGAACATTCCTGACATCATCCGTATTTTTTTTCTTTTTATATCTGCTTTTATATCTGGTTGCTTTAGACTGAATTAATTGCCAAAGGTATTCGCGCAGCCATAATTAGTGTAATTAGCTCATTAAGCAACATTCATTGCTGATGCAGGTTTATAATTAAGCACACAGCCATGCAATCTCCAACAACAAATGGTAATACAATGAGAGATGTGGAGCTTAGTCACTGCCAAAGATATCAGAGGATGCCACTTTTCCAATACGTCAGTTTGTCAAATTAGCACAGTGCTAAAGCTACCCCAGTGAAATGTAAGTGAAATGATGGAGATCCCATTGGAACAACAGATTAAGCACAAAGCGCATGGCAACAGAAACTCTCCGGGAGAGACTACCTGGCACTGACGACGTCCATAGTTGGAATGTTCACTTCTGACTTCCAAGCTCCCTCTGGAAGCAACATCAGCCTCAGGAGCTTCACAGCTTGGCGTTGCATGAGAAAGCAGCCATACACAAGCCTGAGATGTCCGTGCATAATGCCAAGCTTCGTCTGGAGAGGAGTAAAGCTCGCTGCCTTTAGACTCTGGAGCGGTGGAAATGCTTCTTCTGGAGTGATAAATCATGCTCCATCATCTGGCACTCTCATGGATGAGAGTAGGTGGATGCCAGGTGAACTTCACCTGCCTGAATGCATAATGTTGCCTGTATAGTTTGCTGCAGCAGGAATTATGGTCTGGGATGTTTCTCATGTGTGTTCTGGGGCTCTTGGTTACATCATACTTTCTTTCCTTCTCTTCACAGGTCTTGACAGAAATGATTGGCTGAGATGGGAGTAGAAGAACCCAAATGGGGATATATTAGAGCCATAACTGAATGGCAGGTCTGGTGGCCGTGGAGGCGACAGTGGTCCTCAGAAAGTTATCACTGAACACACAACCAGTCTACCCTCAAAACCATTCAGGAGGCAAAAGTGGGTCCTAACTGCATGTGTGTGCCCTGTGAGGGACTGGCATCCCGTCCGGGGTGTACCCCTGCCCCGTGCCCCGTGAGGGACTGACATCCCGTCCGGGGTGTACCCCTGCCCCGTGCCCCGTGAGGGACTGGCATCCCGTCCGGGGTGTACCCCTGCCCCGTGCCCCGTGAGGGACTGGCATCCCGTCCGGGGTGTACCCCAGCCCCCTGCCCTGTGAGGGACTGACATCCAGTTCGGATCGTACCCCAGCCCCGTGCCTTATACTGCCTAGGATAAACACCAGCTCCGCAGTGGTAACAACCAGGTTACAGATGAAATGATACTCTGTGATTGACCAGGAAAGTAACACTAAGGACTGAGAGATAGCAGATCATTTATAATCAGAATTTGACTTCATTGCCTCTGTGATGATAGCAGACATACAGGGAGGATAATATTCTGGTCTTACTTGTGAATTATGAATTATTTGGAACATTGCCCACATTTCTACATACTGCAAAGGGTAGATACTCATTCTCTTTTCAAATATTATGTTTTCTATAAAGCTGTCATAGGTTTACATTTACCTCATTATTCTGGTTGTATTATAGAATTTTAAAGTGTAGTTAACTCGTCTGTTGTGTTGCAAAACTATCCGCAGTGTATGTAGTTTTGATTTACTGTATTCAAACGATATATAAAAAATTCTCATTATACAAGTTTAAACATATATCTTGATCTAATTCCAGATTTCTCAGCAATAACGTTTAGTCATTACCCTGGGAAACATTTTCCGTTCACAGTATCTTACACTTAATTAAAATGGACCTTTAAAGGATAGGGTTAATAATCGTACATCTTGGATCCCACCAACATTCACGTAACAAACTGCTCCAGGCAAAATTACAAAAAAAAGCAATAAAAATAAACAAAACTAAACAGAAAATGTGAGATACTACGTATGAAAATACCGGGTGCAGGAATCAGAAAGAACACACAGTGATTGTATGAATGAGACAATGGTCAGTAGGGATTTCAGTCTCTAAAGTCTATATGATGTAGGCTAAGAGGTCATGTAGGCAATATCAGTAACAGCAGTACTTCTGTTCAGAGACATTTTATTGCTGGAGGTTAATAACAGAGTTGTTCTTCTGCCTGTCCCCGCCTGCTGGGGGCTGATCTCTGTCAGGGTCTTTATCATATGCTGGCACAAACCTGGGTGCTTCTGTCTCGAAGGCACAATGAATAAGATGAGGATGCCCTTCTGGATGGTAACGACATACTCGAATTTTGCACAGTATTGCTAAAAATCTCTTCATTTCAGCTCTGTGCAAGACAGACATCATGTCTAAGGTCATTCAGACATGCAGGTCTTTGGGATTTGCTTAACACTGCAGTCGTTCTGTTCGATGCTGAGCAAGGACTGAAGTCCAAAGAGGACAAGAGTATAGAACAACTATATTCAACTAGCTGAAAAGTTATGTTAAAAAAAATCTATAAATCATCTCTGTAAATGTCCCAGTGCTGTCAAACAAATGAGTGTTTTGTACGGTCATAGATATCCCACCCAGCCTAGCAGCTATATTTAAAAGATGATCTCAGAACCTTGAGATAAACAAACAGGACAATGTTGTAGATACCATGCCTCGTTTGTGCGAGTGATTCTATAGGGGAAAAAAGCTGTAAATACATTTAAGAAAAATCTCCAAAAATAAGTTTTAATTTAGCATATTGTGTCCCAGATGCCTGTATCAACTCCCCCAGGCCAAGTATAGCATTGGCTGGGGCTTAGTCTTCATCTCAGACTAGCTTTCAGCATTTGATTCAAATGAACAGTTTATCATTCCCGGATCCCTAGCAGTATAAGTTTCAAGTGACATAACTCAGATATAGGACCATGTAGAGATACTTCAAACTAGGACTTGCTAAAATGGTTTAACAGAGTTTCAGTCTCAAATATTGATTTTCTTCTTTAGTTGGCCTGATGTAAACTTACTAGTCAGATCATCGTCTTTCTGGAAGATCGAGACACATTTCGGGTTCAGGTCGGAGGTGCACAGCTTGGCTTGTCCATGACATCAATGACAGCATGAGGTTTTTACTCTTAAACACAGCATTTGAGTTTCACCCCACATAATGGGATCAATCTCAGGTAAAGAGTTAGTTTTGACATATCTCTCCATAGACGGTTAAGTCTTCACAATCACGATGCCTGTGGTTTCTGCCTTGCTACTCTGCAATACATTTCCCCCAGTGTCTTTCTCATGGTGAACTCAACACTGACCCCAAAGCTGAAAGATGCATAGAAACCCTGCTCTGTAGGGCTGGGCAATATCACAATATATCTTGTGTTACCGTAGAAAAATCTCTCTGGTTTCAAATTGCACTCTATTGTTTATTTTGTTGTGCTGCAAATCACACTCCTTATGGCAATTTTTGCCGTCACTTGGATGATGCTCTGCGTTCCTCTACATGGCATGGATGCAGACAGGAAATTTGCATGAAGGCAATACAAACAAATGTGGAGGAGAGTGAACGGGACACAGGATGAAATAATTCCAAACTGGATGAGGAGTCTGAGGCGGCTAAGGCAGAACAAAGAGCTCGTACTGAAAATAGGGGCTGCGTCAAACAGATGGAAGTGGTTTGTCTGAAACAGAACAGAATACCAAACTTTGCAAAAAAATGCCACAAACCTGTCCCTGCAACAGACTCAAACACCGCTAACCTATTTTACCACTTACGCATGAGTCACTTGTGGGAGTTTTACTTACACGAAAATGTTCTAACCAATCAGATTGTAGAGGAGGTGTCCAAGCCAATAGTGGAGGCAGGGCCAAGACATCTGAAAGAGTGCTTTGTTAACTCAAATATTTTATATATTTATATTGAGAGTCTTATTTTACTGCTGTAGTTTAAACTTGAAAGTGTCTATATTTTGTTTGTAACTATAGTTGAAAAGTGTTTTACATTTACCTTATATTTTATACATGCTTAATTGAAAATTAAACTTTTTAAATAAAAGGAGAAAAATAATCAAAGCATAAGATTATATATTGTAGGTTATAATAATAATAATATATATGCTTTCCTTCTTATAACCTACAAAATTCAATTTATTAACTGTAGTAAAATATAGAAAATGGTCAAATGGTATACATGTGAATGGGCCTATAGCCTACTCAGCATTTTTTATAATTAATGGCAGCTGTCAAGCAGGGTTTTGGGGTGAGTGGAGGACAGCAGGGTGTTAGTGTGAGAAGTGGAAAATGCAGATTAGATGACGATGACTGGTTTTCCAGGATAAGCAGTCCTCAGTCAAAAGGCTTTAGCCTATTGAGAAATACCAGCAATTGTTTTGCTAAATTTAATTCCATACAACTACTTTGTGAAATTGTCTGGAATTCATTTATGTATTTTATTAAAATATAAATCAAACCATAAGGATTGACATTTCCATTGATCAGAGTAATAAACCGCTCATTGACCGGATGTCACCACTATCATTTTTCAGAGTATATCATAATGGGTCAACCAACCAGATAATGGTAATGTTAACTAGAAAGTTACACTGAAACTAATACCAAGGCGACAGAGCCTCCCAACAAGGCAAGATTTCCCCAACTTCACACATCTTTATAATTATACAGTATAGTCTTTTAAGGCTGAAACTGTTTTACACGCCCCCTGCATTCACACTGATCTGTTTGTGACATACAGGCCTTCTTTGTGGACTGTCTCTGTCCTGGGTAGGGGGACAAATGAGCACCAGTAGTGGGTGGGTTCATGACCATGCGAGTGAGCATCTGAGTTTGGCCTCATCACAGCTGCCATGACAGTTTCTCCCCTGGAACAAAAGACAGCACAGACCCGAAAAAGTGCAGGGCAATAGATTCCCGTGGAGCCAACAGCTTTACAGTACAATCCACTATCGCAGGCAAAGTCCAAGAAGCAGGGGTCAAAGCAGGCAACAGATATTAACTCATAATCCCGTGATATTGAACCACACATTACTATGACAACACAAAGTATTCAACTAAAGGCAGTTAACATAAATAATATTCACATAAACACACTTTACCTTTTTTGACAAAGAATTTGGAAAACTAATCTGCCCTTGTTGACTTGAGTTTTGGATAGTAGCCATTCGGGTAATATGATTTTGAGCTTGTTTTGCCTAGTAGTCACAGGTCACCAAGTAATAATTTGGGTTGTTATTAATTTTCTTTGATAATTTGTTTTATATTCTTCCTCTGTTGGCCCTAGTTAAAGGTCTACAAATAGTAGAAAATAAGCAAGTGGCGTTAAGCATGTTTGGGAGTATTTGTCCCCATTGAGTACATACATGCCTGTTGTATGTCATACGGCCACCCGTGTTTGGGTGGATCGCCAGGTGACTGTGGCTGCCTGGGTTTAGTCAGCCCCTTCCACCTTACCTTTGAGTTTAATTACATTGTGCTGTGTTTGTTTAGCCCACCCCCAGAGCCTGAACCTGAACACCAATATGCTCAGCCCTGCAAACAAGCCCTGCAAACAGTGAGCGTTTTCAATCTCCAGTAAGTGCAAATAAGATGTGTATGTTTTCACTGCCAATCCTGCCCTGATCCTGTCTTATCCTGAAAAAGGGAAAATGTCCAATAAACTGCTGGTTTCCTTCCAAAACGCCATGTAATGTAGTCCTACCTCACATCCCTGTCAGCAATGCTCTCATTGCAGTAAAATGCAGCATTGATATCTTTACGGGATTATTTAATGAAAATGTCCTGGTGTTGCTTGGTCTAAGACGGTATAAGCAGTTTGGAAATAAGCAACCACTGGCCCAGAAGTGGAATTCAATTGGGCGGCTAAAGGCTCTTAATGCATGTAGGTCCTGTGCGCTTCTGTAAAGTTGCTCACCCTTCAAATCAAGCCAAATTAAATCTGACTCCAATTTTATATTTTACGTATGATCTCTAGTAGGGTTTCATGGTATACAGGTCAAGTTGGGGAGCATGCACCAATGCAGCGTGTTGCTGCACCCACCACATGGCGAAACTCCTCTGGTTCCAGTCCCACACCCTGGAAATGGCCATGCATCTGCCGCAGCCAGGTGTTACATGGGTGCTCCATCGGCCTGGTCCAGCCACTCTGGTCCTCAGTAATGAGGATCCTGCAAGCCGGATCATCCTCAGGGACACACGCCACTTGGCCATAGTACCGTAACTGACGCTCCCTCACAATGCAGCTAATGTGCCTCATTTGGGACTCCTCTAGCAACCACTCATTTGACACAAAGTCAAACCAGCAGTACCAAAGGATTCTCCGAAGACACACGGTACCAAAGGGGTCCAGTCTTCGTCTTAGCTCATGTCTTACAGCCATACAGCAAGACAGGGAGCACCAGGACTCTAAGGACTTGGACCTTCGTCTTCTTGCAAAGATATCAGGAGCGCCACACACCCCTTTCCAGCGACCTCATGACCCCCCATGCTCTTCCAATCTGTCTGCTGACTTCATAGGAAGAGTCGCCAGAGACATAAATGTCGCTGCCAAGGTAAGTGAACCTCTTGACGTGGTCAACATTCTTTCCACAATCAGACACACTGCTGACCGCTGTGTCTAAGACTGGGGTGACAAACTCCAGTCCTGGAGGGCCGGTCCCATATGTAGCTTAGTTCTTTGCGTGTTCCACCACAAATGATTCACCTCAAGAACTGTGTTGTAATTAGCATAAGGAGGTGAATCAGGTGTGTTAAATGAGGGTAAACCAGAAACTGTGCAGGGCTCCAGCCTTCTAAAACTGGAATTTGATCCCCCTGGCCTAAGAGGTCATTAAAGGCCTGGATCTTGGTTTTAATCTGGGACACTAGCAAACCCAGACTCCTGGCTCAGTCTCTTGAGAACCATGATCAGAGCCTTCATTGATTCCGTGAAGATCACAGCATCGACGGCAAAGTCAAAATTGGTAAATCTTTCCTCGCTAGCAGATGGATGCTAGACCTCATGACCCTGCCCAACACCCATTCTATGCAGACAGTGAACAGAATAGGAGCGAGAACATACTCGTTCTGAACCCTAGACTCCACTGGGAATAACGCAGAGATTCTGCCTCCATTATGCACAGCACTCAGAGTTCCAGTGTACAGGAAGGCCATGACGTCCAGCAATTATGGGGGGATCCCACAAGTCTCAGGATGTCCCACAGGGCAGCTTGATCAACTGAGTCTAATGCTTTGCAAATATCGACAAAGGCTGCAAAGAAACCCTGCCAATGTTTGCATTTGTGCTCATTCAGAACCATCAGTGCTAGGATGCGATCAATGGTGGACATCTTAGATGTAAAACCAGGTTGCTCTGGTCACTGATAGGCGAGCAAATGATCACGGATCATGTTGAGGGTTACCTCAGCAAGGATGTTACCCACCACTGAGAACAATGTTATCCTCCTTTAGTTGCCGCAATCACCCTTTTGCTTCCACATAGGGACAATAAGTCCTGTTTTCCAGTCAGTTGGGATGACGCATGTCTCCCAGTTGGAAGTAAAGAGGAACCCATCAACAACCAAGCAAAGTTGTGATTAAAGTGTCTCCCACATTGAGACATCACTCACCATGGTTGGAGAATATAGCGAGACAACAGACAAGACACCCACAAAGAGCCTTAGAGTCTCATAATACACTCGTTGAAAGGAGTGACATGGGACATTGAGAGAAGCCGCCACAACAACAGCTATTGCGACAACAACAAGTATGGCGGTCATCAGAACGACAAGAACAAGAATAGGGTAGCACAGTAGTTTGCCTCACGCTGCTGGGGGTTCCAGTTCCAGTCTCTGCCATGGCTCCGTGTGTGGAGTTTGCATGTTTTCCCATGTCATTGTCGGGATTTCCCTGGGTACTCCAGTTTCTCCTCACAATCCAAAAACATGCCGAGATTAATTGGAGTTATGAAATTGCCCATAGGCGTGCATGTGTGAGTGAGCCCTGTGATGGGGTGGCGCTCCATCCTGGGTTCTCTCCTGCCTGGCGCCGGTATCTTCCGTAGGATAGGCTTCAGACGCCTCACCACCCTGAATATGACATGTGATTACAGAAGATGGATGATTATGTTTAGGCTTCTCCCCCTTTTAACTACACTTGTTTGTCCTGGATTGTGATGCTGCACAGGGTCGACTTTTAGCTAATAAAGTGATATCCACAGATACAATGTGTAACCAGTTTGGTCCTGTCAGAGGTGGACATTTCAGGTCCAGAAAGTAAAAATCCAAACCAGGATTTTGTTTCAACCAACCAGTTGAGTACAATGTGATTGTGACTCTTTATGCTCAACTGGCTGGTTGAAACAAAATCCTGGTTTGGATTTTTACTTTCTGGACGTGAAATGTCCGCCTCTGCGTCCTGTACAGGGATTGCAGGATGGCTACAAACTAGCACAATGTCAGCTTGCTTGGTCAATTTGGTTCAGGGACTCGGTGTAGTGGAGTAATTCAAGGTTTAGCAGGTCTACGAATTCAAAGGTTAGCTCAGCAGTCCAGAATATCTGATCAATCGAGTTAAGGACTGTAGTTTACCTGATTAACTCAACTTAGAGGTGGCATGCTTATTTATTACCATATACAGTACTACCTTAAGACTGAGCACATTGTACCAGTCACACTGATACCAAACATGAAGCTGTATCAGTTACATTAACATCAAGCAGAATTTCTCCCATGTAGACATTCTGTGGCAGGACGGGTTTATGAGCAGAGGGGCTGCGAGAGCCTGCTTACGGGCCCCTTCTTGTTCCATTGGGGCTGAGGTGACGTCGTCAGGTGAGTCATGTGACGGTCTGAGCTCAGTCTCCTTGGGGCCAAACTGTCAGTTCCTGTCTGGGGTGAAAAACAGTACAGGCTCCAAAGGAGTCCAGGGTTGCAGAGTCCTGTGAGGGGATTTAAAATACATCATTTTGATAGTGCAATCAATAAACAATAAATGGATGTTGGAATTTGACCAAGAAACGATACAGAGGGTCATTTGTAATTTGTTTTTTTGTGAGCGGTAAAATTTCAGTACAACTCCTGTATCGTTTTTATAAGTGACAGTATTGGTTAAGTTAACACAGGAAGGTGAATTCATGGCATTTCTTGAAACTGAAGTAAGTGACAGGATTACAGTATGGTAGTCAGATGGTAGCTGGTGATGGATGTTTATTTATAAAACATTACTATGCAGCTAGAGGCAACTGTTGAGATACATAAGACATGCCTACACTCATACTTTGTTTTCTTCCCTTCCTTTTCCTTCAAACGATTTAGAAGATACACCATGGAATATTCTAGCAAGTAATAGCAAGATGGCCTTGTGGGGATTTCCAGCTAGAACTGTTGTCATGGAGACATGATGAATTTTTAAGCCTGAGCCTCCTGTAAGCTTTTGCATATGCAAAAAGTTCCATGAAAATGAACAAACTTCTTAATTAAAGAAAAGGTAGTCAATACAATAGGTTTCAGTTAAAACAAATTTTTACATATGTATTTTTAATGTTTGTTGTAGTGGTACTAATCGCTCTAATTTGACAGGGCTATCACAGTGATTATATTTTAAACAAGGATTACATTATAGAAAGTTGTATTTTAGTTAGAATATATTCATTAAAAAAAGTGACTTCTCTTGGTTAAAGTGCTGAGTGGGGGAAAATGATACTACAATCTGTTTAATGTGATGTACATACATTGAGAGGAATAAGCCCAAGGTTGTAACAAATTGGTTGCTGCATAATTTCTTTACAGCATACAGTTTGCTTCATTATGCACTAATCATTTTCAGTATATTTAGCAGTCTTTAGCAGAACTTTAGGACTTTTTATGACTAATTAGAACTGGCAGAAATTTTTGTTCTTGTGGACAAATTATGCTATTTTATAATCACGCAGCATAACTCTGGGTCTCTGTCCTGCACATATGTTTCTGTCATCATAATTCTTTAAGTATATAATAGTTCATGCTTTCTAGTCTAATTTAAATAAATCAATATTTAAGAATAGACACATATTGAAATCAGTTATACAGTCCTGCAACAAGGTGACTAATGCATGTTTTAAAAACCTCACATTCACTAAAATTGAAGATACACACATGCAAGGGGAAAGACAGGGTTAGGGGAATGTGACTCCAACACTTAGTAACAAGTAACAAAATGAAGTAAATAGTAATAAGTAGACAGGGTTAGGGGAATGTGACTCCAACACTTAGTAACAAGTAACAAAATGAAGTAAATAGTAATAAGTGATACCAGTGGCCAATAATGTAATTATATGCATTTTAAATGAGAAATAATAATAATACAAAAAAAATTACTGTATTGGCCGGAATATAAGATGATCCCAATTATAAGATGACGCCCCACTTTTAATCTATATTACAGTAAGTCAAAACACTCGTTACAAAATATATTTGGAATCATCTATTCCCTTTTTTGTCTAGACCCCAAATATAAGACAACACCACTTTTTCAGACATATTTTGAGGAAAAAAACCAACTTATATTTCGGTCAACACGGTGTATCATGAACATCTCCTATGGGTCGTATGAATCTCACAAGAATAGCCTAGTAACTGCTTCTACCGAACGCTCACTTGTTGATTGTCAAGAGTCAGAAGTAGTGATGGCCAAAACAACACTTCATGAACCATTTGCTGTTATTTCTGACCCCACTGGATGGTGCTCTTCATTTACTTTGGTGCATGCACCAGCACCAAAAACATAGCATATGCTGAATTATGATGGTCATGCTGGTAACCAGCTATGCTGGTCTATACTGGCATTTTCAGCAGCGATATCATGCGTTGTAGCAGGATTGACTGTATATCAATAATGTAAGACTTTAAAACTACCTAACTATCAGAGATAAAACAACACTAACATGAAATATCTGGGCCACCATGAGCCAATGGAGCCCTTTCTATGTGCCTTGAATCGCCTACTGTACTGAAAAAAGGCCAACATCTGATAGATGACCAGTTTAAGGTTAGTTGTCGCCTGATGGTTTGATGGATTAGCTGGTCATACTGGCTTATGGTGGTCATCCGAAACTGGTTTAGCCAGTTTAGTAGTCTGGCCACGCCAGCAAGATCAGCTGCTGACCTACCCAGCTAAACCACCAAAGGGCTACAACATCTGGGATAAGCTACAGGTACAGTACAGGTCTGATAAGCTAAACCCAGCTAAATCCAGCTACCAGCATAAGCTGGTTGGTAGCTGTTTTTTTCAGCAGGGTGTTACATCTGATTGTATTTGCTTGCTTACTATGTGTTTCATAAGACAAAAAATCTTGCCTAGAAAGCAGGCCTCAACACGACACAACAGAACTGCTGGAAGTTGGGAAAGAAGCTTTCAAGCCCTCTGCCTCTTTCACCATGAGCAGCACATGTGCTCATCTGCTTATTAAGAACACGGTGCTTTTGCACTGCCCATTAAAACTACTGTCTGCATTTCTCGCATCATTTTACACAAATTAATGCATAATTGCATATTTAATAAAAGGTTTATGTACTGGATCCTGATCCTTTTAAAATTGCCGACTGCTCCTTCCTTAGAGTGACATTTGCAGTCATCTGGTCCAGAGTCTCTTTTCCATTTTGCATCTCAAACGATTCACAGACTGCACAGCTGAGCACTTTAATCTACAGCTGATGTCTTTCCCTGATACTTTGCTATGCCGGCATCACTGATTTTTTTTGTGGAAAAAGTATTTTCTATTTATTTTTTGTCACCACCGAGATCTTCCTCCACTCAAGGACACTCCAGTGTCTTTTACACATGACAGCCAAAGTAATAAGCAGCTCTACTTCATAACTGACTTATGCATGACCCTAGACACATCAGGATGGTAATTGTTTAATTGCTTAATGAATCACATTTGTGAGGAGGCTATTACTTTTAATGTACTCATCTGGTCAAGTGTTTCCTTAATTTCTTGCAGTTTTGCATATATAGATTTGTGGCAAATTCAGGGGCAGTTTGACTCTGTTTATCTGCTGGGTCTGGGTACAAAAGGTGATAACAGGGGTGACAACAATGGAACCTGAAAATGCAGGCAGGTCATAAAGGTCAGATCAAAGCTGCGTACGTGTATCTCATACCCAGGAAGGCAAAGCCTCTTTCAGCTGTCATACAGCGTTTGAGTTCCTGCCCCATCTCCCCATCGAAACCTATGTAAAGACAGCATAATAAAATGTAATTAAGCAAATAATACAATGATAGGTGTGTGCAAAATTACATTTATTTTTGCTTTATTTATTTTAATGGAGCTTGCAAATCTACATCAACACAGGCAGCATGATTCAGTTAAGGTAAGCCTTAAAGTGCTTATATTTTTCAATTAGACTAGAACCCCACAGACCTTAATTCAACATGACTAGTTTTTCAATAGCAGAATGCTATGGTCATAATGTGTCTTTGTGTTTTCTCTCATTTTCCTTAGAGACATAAATCGACCAGTTGCTCTACAGATATAGTGACATTTTTTATTTATATTAGATGCTGCATATAAAATGTATTATTCATGTTAGGTATGCTGCTGCTTTCATAATTAAGTTGTCATATGATAATTACATATATATTCTGTCTTGACAATGCTACGGAACAATGCTTTTACAGTTCAAAATGCATGATGCGTTTCATCTGCGTTGTAGCAATTATTGATTCTGAAGACTAATATAACTGACACTGTTAAGTGACATTTTTATCATATTAGCGATGACCTACATTAACTTAATATATCAAAATGCGTGTAAAATCAACAGCTACTGACATTTATTGCTAGGGCTTTGTCATTCTTTAGCTTTTTCCATGTGCATTCATTTGTGTTTTTTTTTTTTTTAATGTGTTCACATTTCTGACAAGTAACTGTTTGATATTAAGGTTTCCACCAAAGCTAAATACAATTTGTTGAGACTATATGTTCCAACAAGTTCATGGACGACTTGTTTCTAGACTGCTTCTACAAACTGCTTTAGTCTATTTGTCACACAGGCATCCTGTTTGGCTTCTCTGGAAATTCTTTTTCATGACTGTGAGAAAGATATTATACAGTATTTACACTGCACAAGGAAGATCAAAACTTCCTTTTAGCTATTTTTTAAACATGTTCCCAACCCAGACAATAGTCTAACAGTAGTATTAAAGTATATCTTCTGTTTCATGAAATGACTAATTCAAAAATTGGCACTGGACAGCTGTCTGTATAATGGATTGCATTCATTTTGGAAAATGCCAATATAGCAAAGGCATAAGAAGCCTGATCTGAGAAAACAGCTGTTTTAGCCCTTTCTAACAAGTAATTGTTTCCATTGAATCAATCACACAGCCATAGTCATTTTAAGATTCTCCTGCATATATATGCATATTGCTTATGGCATATGATGGTAATCTTTATGACTTACAAGTGGATAAATGGAATAAAAGACAGAATGATGGATGTCTAGGTGGAGCTGGTACCAGTTTTACACTGACTTTGAACTTATGGTTCTGTTTCTGGACTAGGTTCTAACATAGAGCTGATTCTCAAAAATTTATCAGAACTGCACGGTTCACTGTATTGCATACATCATGAATTGCAATAACCTAGTATCCAAGAATTAGAATTTCCCCTAATCTTTTTTCATCATATGACCCCTAGTAGGATAAATGGTTGAAAGACGGATGGATGGATGGATGGATGGATGGATAATCTTTCATGGAGGCTGGAGAAAAGACCAGAGATCCGGATCAGAATAGTGCTGGAAAATGAAAAACTTGCAATTATGCTGCAATTAAACTAGCCATCTCGATGTATTACACTTATTTGTGCTGATTCTAAAAACATTTATCCAAAGACTGAGATAGTGTGCAATATACCATACTGACAAAACATATAATGCCAGTGGTCACCATAATGCCCATGAAAGCCCCCACACTAGACAGATCACATGATTTTTAAATTTGTTTAATTATTGTTGTATGTTTCTTCCATGAATATTCAAAAATGCATTGACACTGTAAACACTGTAAAAACAATGTGCAGTGTTTTCTTGAGGCAAACAATCAATGTCTCCCTTTCTCTCAGTGTACAAATTAAGCCATATACACACACACACATATATATATATACACACACACACACATATATA